>JBBMOY011564744.1:0-13962 GCA_037951405.1 Platydemus manokwari | reverse complement strand
CACTTTTTATATTAGGATTTTAAATTATTATTATGTTTTCCAATCGCCGAAAAATAGGAGTTTATAGTAGTATGTTATGTCAGTGTTTGGCCTGATAGTTTGATAGTTTGATAGACTGATGGATTGCAAAATATGCGAGTTGGGGGGTCAATGGGGTATACTAGATTAGAAAAATTGATAGTTTTGTAAATTGAGAATTTGAGGGAGGTGGCGCCAAACACTGACATAACATACTACTCACTCGTTACCAGCCAATACCGGAGCTGAACGAGGCCACTCGTGACCAGCCAACACAGGAGCTGACAGAGTGATGACCGCAGAAGAGGAGCACATTGCCGGTGACTCAGAGCCAATTACAGTTATCACAACTGAAAACGTCCTTGTCACAATCCAGATGACTAAGGCAGAACGCCTACGACAGGAACTAGAAAGGACCCTGCAACAGAATGACACCACAAGGATCAAGCAAATGCTTGGAGACATAATTCAAGTCATCGTGCCAACCGATATCATAGACAAAGTAGCACTAATGCTAGTAACGCAACTCAGAAAGCCTTCTGAGTACCAAGTAGAAATCCAACTATTTCTGCAGAAAAACGGACATCTGATGAGTCACAGCCCACTGTTGCGTCAGAATGCAGATTCACACTCCAGAATTCGGAGCATTGGAAACACAGCAATCTATTTATTGCAAAGTAAAACGGCTGAGAACCGTCATCAAGAAAGCACAACCCGTACGGGAACCATTCGTCATGGCAATATGGGAACACCCTGTAGATGACGATGAATACTTGGTCAATGTAGGATGCCTGCCTGGGCACATCACCACAGCCAAATCAATACCAGTACTAGTGGAAACGAGCCACTATCACACTTCCGAGACCGCCCGAACCAGAAGGGCCCGGACAATCAATACGGATCCACCAAACGAGATCCAGCCAAACTACGAGGTCGACTTGGATGCATTTTTAAACACACCAATCGTCAAGGGCCTCACCGAACTCTAAGAAAACGTCCCCGTAGAGGTTCAAATCTAAAACAAGATCGAACCTATCACGAAAATCATGCACGAATTAGAAACCGAATCACAAGCGTTCAACAAACGGAAACGAGGTAGACCACCTTTCATGGAGGAACGAAACGAGAAGACTTGCGCCAAAATCCAGGCAAAAATCCTGAGAAAAGTAGCAGACGCTAACCACGATACCCGAGAGACGGATATCCAAACAATCTTGTTAACATTACCACACGGGGTAGAACAGCATAATCCGCGAATCCCTAACCAAGAAACCGACGGGCACGAAAGGGTTATACGCTCAATCCGAAGATACCTGCTAAAGATGAAACAGATACTAAACCAGGGAGATGCCAACCCACGTACCATAATAGCTGAACTAACTCAGGAAGGACTGACCCTGGAGAGCGTAAAAGTAGCCCTCACATACCTGATACAGCAGATCATCACCTCATCCTATCAGGAACCGAGTCATTTTAAAGATGTCGTTATGCAAGCATCGCAGACGTGCCAAAGATACCTAATCCAATGGTTAGAAGACAAAGGTGGATGGACCACCTTAAACCGAAAGCCAGATAAACATAAAGCAAACATAAAACACTCAAGCAACCAAGGATACGATTTAGGAGGACTACTCAAAATCCTGCTAATCATGAGTCTAATAGGGAAAACCACTCTACTTCAAGCCTACGATTACGGAAAAGCAAAGATATCCAATATCTACTCTCTAGTGGACTCTATAAATTGCCCAACCGTGCGACCGCACCAGTTACAGAAAAGTGAACCAGACACTTATTACATCTACCAAGAGAATGACTTCATACGAGCCATGGTACAAGAATGCCGAGTTGAGGTAGCAACTTTCGAGTACTACTGCGGATACCATAGTAGAACAGTGGTACTAGACGCTAAACTAATCCCACGAATATTGAACATAGCACCAATCGACTACCGAGATGGATTCGTAACCAAAAAACTGCGTATCGACACTGAACTAAGTTTAACGGTAGAACCAAACATGATTACGCAAGAGATAATAACCAGTGGTGGAACAATAACTCATAATAGAGAATGTACCGGAAGAACCAAGTTTCAGGACGGAGTATCTACCTCCTGGTTAGTAACCATTGAAGATAACCGAGTGGAACTACACTCTTTTGAGGCAACATTTGATGCCAAAACCGGATTAATGACACAATACCCAAAGTGTTACTTACAACACGGAAATTGTAGAACTGTGAAATGATACTACTTAAAAGCGGACCATTCATTGCTATAACTGGTACCAAGCTAGTCTATGAGAAACGAACAGGCACCCATGTAACCGACAAACAATTAGAAAGAGCTGCAGAGCGCTCAGACAGAAAGGAACGCGCCGTATCTACAATACTGATGTCAAACAAGTCTTCCGACGTCATTCGACTAGTAACCAAAGCACCAATCACAGTACCAATTATGAAGGTGTCTATTACAGCAAAGAGAAGCTAAAAAACGCACAAACACTTCACAAAAATGACATTAAACTTGCCAGCTATATGAACAATAAAGGAGACTTCCTCTACCATGACTTACAGTCACAGCTACTCGAGATCTACCAGGAAACACTAATTGTCAACTGCCAACCGACTAGCTATTGCCATAGCGAATCCAAACTTAATCACACCCATCATCATGGAAAAAGAACAATATGGCAAGGTAAATGGAGAAGCCTGGTACGAGTTTCACTGTACAGAGGTACAAGTCATGATGGCTCATGGACATGAATGCAC
Source organism: Platydemus manokwari (assembly GCA_037951405.1). Taxonomy (NCBI): domain Eukaryota; kingdom Metazoa; phylum Platyhelminthes; order Tricladida; family Geoplanidae; genus Platydemus; species Platydemus manokwari. Next base: position 11,178 of record JBBMOY011564744.1, on the reverse strand, counting down.
AAACGAATTAAAGGTCATGTATCAAGGGAAAAGCAGATATAGGGTTTCAATTACCAGGATACTATTGGAGCCAAACGCCAAGCCTACAAAGGGAACGTGCACACCACTTTTTGCACCACTATACAAGATTAAGAATGCATGGATGACACTATTATCAAGAGGATTACCACGCCTACCAGTACAGACACTAAATCTAAGTGAAATAGAGGGACGTGTCAGTTTAGGACCGATAAACTCAAAAGATATCGAAGATGCTAGACGAGCGTTAATGTTTCCGCAACTAAGGGATTGAGGCATTACTGAGATAATCAGACGAATTTACCAGGATGGATCAAGGATCAGACTATGAAAACCTGGTTACCGCCGAACATTGCATGAAAGCCGCCGTTAATTTCATGTACCAAATTTGGGGTAGCTTTATGACATTTGGAACATTCTTTTTTCACCGAGCAATGACAGCGTTTTTATTATACCGAGCCTTCGGATGCACCAGAAGAATTCTATTGGCACTATGTCCACCCGGCGCCGACCACTTTATACATGCACAACACCGAAGGGAAATAAAACAAACGAAAACGTGGATGGAGGAAAAGCAACATACCATCCGGAAACCAAGATGGTCAACAAATGACGAAAGCGATGAAGAATATTCCAACGCATTTACAAGTTGGACAGAAAGAATTAAACCAAAAGGTACACAAATACACATGGTGACATCCAGTGGCACCAGCCAACAGTCAGTGCACCACCTTATTGCCTAGTACAAGTCGAGCAAGACATACCGATCAGACAAGGAGACTCAAATGAACAAGAATTCAAGGAACCTGTAGGGAAATCTCGAAATGACAAACGGAAAACTTATCCTACAACGGAGCTATAGGCAATGATCGACAACCAGGAAGATGACATAAGGATCAAAGGACAAAACCAGCGAGGATTGGTAGATTACGTCCACGTAGCCAGCACAGGCAGAAATGGACTCATGCAGATAAAACTTAACCGCCACTCTGTAATGGCACTCATAGATACAGGAGCTGATGTCACTATCATCAGGTCGGAAATACTAAACCACATAGAAATGCAAAACCTCATTAAAGATGAAAATCAGCTGCTTATAGTTGGAATCAATGGAACAAAACTGCCTTTATTAGAAATACTACCATGTAGGTTACACATCTGCAATCAGATGTTAACAGTCGAAGCCAGAGTATCAACAGGGGCACTATCTCATTTCGTAGTTGGACAAGATGCAATAAAACAATTGAAAGATAATGTGTACGATTGCAGCACAGGGAAATTAATTTCCATCGCCAAACAGAAAAGACGAGGCGATGCAGAAATTTATGTAGGAGAAACCGGAGAAATCCCACCACGAGTCGAAACCACAGATCACAAACCTTTACAATGGTTGTTGCAACACAGAGGCACAGCCTCAAGACTCATCAGATGGGCTTTAAAGCTACGACAATACAATATCAAGCTGTGCTATAGAAAAGGCAAAGCCAACGGAAATGCTGACGTATTATCCCGAACCGACACTACAGAATATGAAGTCACTGCCGAAATTATACTCACTGCTAACCAAACATTAAGCAACCAATATGATATAGCAGCATTGCAAAAAGAGGATGATGACATTATGCAAATTGTAAAAACAATAGAATACAAAACAGAACAATGGTCAGAAATTACAAAACGAGTAGACCTTACGTCTTAGACAAAAAACTCAAACAAATCAAAGGAGAACAAGGAAGATTTCTTATCCAAGCCGATATCGTGAAGTATCAAACCGATAGCAATAATCTCATCGTCTTACCCCAAGTTCTACGAAATATAGTACTTCTACAGTATCACGACGGAACTTTAGGTGGAAACCTGCCCGCCAGGAAAACCATGAGCCGTATCTGACAAAAATACTATTGGCTAAATATGAAAAAAGACATACACGAATGGTGTACAGTCTGCAAGGTATGCCAAACCAGACGGAACACAGGAAAGAAATAGATTAGAATCTAAGAATATAATTTATTAATTCCAATAATAGATCAGAAAATAAAAATAGGATTTTAGAATTCCAAAATTAGAAAATTTATGATTGGGCACAGAGATAACGAAAATTAGTATAAAAGCAGTCGGAGAAACAGAACAAAGCGCCAAAAAACTTTACTAGACAAACAGCTAACTGACATTTATCAGATTTAAGCAATTGTGGGGATTCTGCTGTATTTAAAGACAAATTAAGCGTTTTGAACATACGAGATATATCAAAATTTTTAATAATCATTTTCTTACATTCTTATAGTATTATCGCCCCAAAGTGAGCTTGTATTCACCACCGACTCTCTGGATCCTTGCAAAGCCCACTATGAGGCGGTACCGCCGACTTTGGAAATCCATGATATACAACATAGGGTAAAAAGTAAGCAAAGAAGAAACACTACAATGTTTCATGATTGCTCTCACTGGTTCTAAAGGAGTTCAGTTCAAACTCATATAAGAACGAAGTTATTGGAAAACTTAACTGAAATGCCTAAAGGTTTTGAGGCTATGTAAATTAATTGTTGAAGCTAGGATTATTGGTCTCACTGCAGTAAATTTGCTTGGTATCGAACATAAGGCATTATTAATAAATAATAATGCTTTTATTTTATCTGAGTAGAGACAAATAAAAAATGATGATTTGTATTAATATGATTTGTTTAAGAAATGTAGAAATTGAACAAGATACAAAAAAACAGCAAATAACTGGGAAGTTATGCAAATATCCAAGCGAATGATTTAAAAAAACCAAATGGAGGGGACTAATATTATTATTAATAAAAAAAATTATTAAATTAGTTAATGGTGTAAAATAATGATCAGGATAATGCAATTAAAAAGGTTTCTCACTCTCAAACAATCTGTAAATGTCCAACAAATCTCTTTGTCGGTTCAGATTCTGACATCTCTCAAAGTAGCTCTTGCTAATGTAGACTTAAATATTATATATTATCAAATAAAATCATAATTATTCAAATGAAAAATTTATTAAAATATTTCAATTTAAAGATTTATTGAAGTAAATTGAATATTTATACATTACCGTTTTTTTATTTATTTATAAAATATTATATTTCAATTAAGTTTTTGCAATATTTTTGATTTTGTTTAATTAATTATTTATAAAATAATTTCAAATAGTTATACAAATGTTAATGTTAACATGAAATTTAGATAAAATTATTATGTATAAACTGCTTTATAAAGTTGGTATGTAAAAGTATCAATAATTTTACTTAAATTATTTTCAGCTGATATTGGATTGTCTGAATGGGGTCGTAAAACAATTATTATAGCAGAAAATGAAATGCCTGGTCTTATGATGATGAGGCATGTATACGGGGCAAAACAGCCTTTAGCTGGTGCAAGAATAGCTGGATGTCTACACATGACTGTACAAACTGCAGTTCTAATTGAAACTTTGACTGCACTGGGTGCACAAGTTCAGTGGTCATCTTGTAATATTTTTAGTACTCAAGATCATGCAGCAGCAGCTATTGCTAAAACTGGTGTTCCTGTATATGCATGGAAAGGTGAAACAGATGAAGAGTACTTGTGGTGTATGGAACAAACATTAATATTCCCCGATGGACAACCATTAAACATGATTCTCGATGATGGTGGAGATCTAACAAATCTTGTCCATGAAAAATATCCACATTTACTGAAATCGATTAAAGGCATCTCTGAAGAAACAACAACTGGAGTGCATAATCTGTATAAAATGATGGCCAATGGAAAGTTAAAATGTCCTGCTATCAATGTCAACGATTCCGTAACAAAAAGCAAATTCGACAATTTGTATGGATGTCGCGAATCTCTCGTCGATGGTATCAAAAGAGCGACTGATGTAATGTTAGCAGGAAAAGTCGCTTTAGTTGCTGGTTATGGAGATGTTGGAAAAGGTTGTTGTCAAGCTTTAAGAGCATTTGGTTGTCGTGTACTTGTATCGGAAATTGATCCGATAAATGCATTGCAAGCAGCAATGGAAGGTTATGAAGTGACAACCGTTGAGGAGGCAGTAAAGAAAGCGAGATTGTTTGTAACAGCAAGTGGTTGTAAAGATGTAATTGTTGGTCGACATTTTGAACAAATGCTCGATGATTCAATTGTTTGTAATATTGGACATTTCGATATTGAAGTTGAAACGAAATGGTTGAATGAGAATTGTCAATCAAAGGATACCATCAAACCTCAAGTTGATCGTTATAAGTTGAAGAATGGTCGACATATAATATTGTTAGCCGAAGGTCGACTTGTGAATTTAGGATGTGCTCATGGACATCCAAGTTTTGTGATGAGCAATTCATTCACGAATCAAGTTCTTGCACAAATTGAATTGTGGACAAAGACTGATCAATATAAAGTTGGTGTGTATTTCTTACCTAAGAAATTAGATGAGGAGGTGGCTCTAACTCATCTGGAACATTTGGGTATGAAATTAACGAGAATTCTGTCAGATCAAGCCGATTATTTGAATATTCCAATGGATGGCCCATTCAAACCAGATCATTACCGTTATTGATTTGATGTTTTTAGTTTGTTTTTATGTTTTGAGTTTTTGCATTTGAAAATATTCGATTAATATAATTTTGTCTTTTTTTTTAATGATTTTATGTTATTAGATCTGGTCAGTTGTTTTTTATGGATTTTGGTTTGATTTACAGATTTTAAATGACTTTTTATACAAAACTGTAGTTTGATTCTCTCACTTGAACATCTATATTTTGTGTGCACCATGATATAAATAATATATATTAGCTGTATTATTATTATTTGGATCTACAATGAATTATCGTGGTTTAATTTATGTTATTAATTTTCATCTAGCAATTCAACTTCTATTTTAGACTTTATTTATCAAATGTTCTAAATTTTTGTCGATTGTAATCCTTCTAATTACGTTTTGATTAATTATTTAAATTTTATGTGATAAAACATTTTTCGAGAATTACAGCTAAAATATGTCAAAAATGGACATTAGATGTTTGCTTTCTGAAAGTATTGGACGAAAAGGGTGGTAGTTTGAAAAAATTAGCCAACGATATTAATAGCGAATTAAAAATTCTATAGATCAATCTAACCAATTTTTTTAAATTGACCTTGCAATTGAGGAAGTTAAAATCAAATATATTATAAATATCGAAATTGGTCAATTAACAATGGTAGTCTACGATGAATTCTATTAATAAGATAGCAAGAATGTCCGAAAAAATACACAAATGTTGATAGAATCGTCGTTGAAATTCCAGTGTTATCTTCACAAAATAAACTATTATGTTCATTGTAATATAAAATTCCGAGGTTCATTGGGAAGAATTGTATTATCAAAAGTGAAATATAGAAGAAAAACTTTTTTAATACCATTAATTAATTCATTTTTAAAAATTATTTCCAGTAGACAGAATAATAATTTGATCTTGAACTTAGAAAGTTAACTTTTCTTAGATTATAGTTTTGAATATAAATGTAATTACCAAAGAGAAATACCGTACATATAACTTAATTTTTTACGTTATGTAATTTAGGTTTCTATAAAAAATGTTAAAATTTTTAAATATTTTCAATAATCCAATTGAAATTTTGATAAAGTCAAGAAGTTTCCGTTGAATTTTCGTTTGTAAATTTAGTTTTCATTTTCACATTTTTTACTTTCTGATTTATCGATTTCCTTTAGCAGATACAGAGAATAAGTTATGAGACAGAATAATAGTTTAATCGACAATATTTCCATAATAAATAATAAATTTCTATTCATACTTCAGCTTAAAATTTTCTCGGAAAATGTCACCATATTATAAATTACATCATATTAGGAATATTTCGTATAAATAATTTATATACTTTCTATTAACTTAATAGTTTTCTACTTTCATCAGCATAAATTTTACAATACTCTTACTTATTATTATCATACTTATTTATGCTTAGAATTGTATAACGAACTTTGTATTATACACGTCTAAAGGAAAAAAACAAATTAAATATTTAATTGTGTTTTCTCGATTATGAAATCAATATTCAGATTTATTCTTTAATTTCTATTATTTTTATATTTATTGAGATATCACCCACCAAATAATTCTGTAAAACAAATTGTATGTTATAAATTTCATTGAATCATCCAGTCAGGTAATTTGATTTAATTTTTGTATAATATAAAAGATATGTAATTTCAAATTCAATTTTCAAATTCATTTTAATTTAAATTAAAAATATTTAATTTCTAATAAAAATTGATCAAAAATGTTAATTTTTTTTAAATTGGTTAAAAATAATAAATTCAAATTATCATTCTTTAAAAATAAGTAAATAGAATTTTTAAAATACGATCATTTGATTTAGTACTTAAAATTATTCCCTTGAATAATATAAAGTTATATAATAGAGGATCGATTTTCAAATATAATTGAAATTTGATTTCGATTTAATAATCGAAGTACATTCCTAGTAAAAGTTGATTTGGATTATGTCCTTGTAGCGCTCAATTTGTATTGTTGGAATGTTTGGATTGATTTCAGTTTAAAATTAAAGTCAGTTTTTGTGCATAATTTTGGTATTTAAAATTTCTAATTATACTTGAGCCCTTGAGTGGTATAAGTCATTTCAACCTTTCAAAACCAAATTTCCATTTAAAAATGGTAATAAATTTCACAATCATATTAAATACTGATTTACCGGCGCTAATTAATTGTCAAAATATTTCATTCCATAATACACAAATATTTTTTAATTCTTTAAAATTCAAATCCCTTAATATCTCCAAACAAGAAATATATGACTTATACCACTTTCATAATCAAGGACACACTTCTATTTTATGTGTTAGTTATTGTCATTATTTAACTTCTATTTCAATTAATTTTAGCCTTCTCTATTAAAGTATCTGAGTATATTACAAAATTTTATAGGTATATATATTTTTTGAGAATCCTTCATTAGTGTATTTATAACAAGAAAATGTAAAAAATATAGTCCAAATTAATTTTAATTAATGTTGTTTTGTTTTTTATTATTTTTGAGTCTTTCTAGTCAATAAAAGCACGAAATCTTGAATTCTCCAAAAAATAAGTAAATACAAAGAAAAATGGAACATATTAAACATTATGATTTTAAAATAAGTAATTATCAAAATTAATGAGTGTTCTTTTTAAATTCTTTTATGTTAGTATATTAATTAACTCTGAATAGTAAAAGTTGTAATTTAAATCACAATAAATTACAAACCTCGATTTGTTGATCAGATACGATTAAAATCATACTAAATCAACAAAAAAGTTAATCGACAAAACAGGGGGTAACTAAAAAACTGGTATTTTGAAAAATCACCTAAAAGTAACACATGATAAGAGTTACCGATCTAAAAGATTGGCAGATGCTCGTGAAATTGAATTCCTTTTATAGGCTCATCGTGTGCCTTCATTTGATGTTTCAGAGTTTCACTTTTCATTCGTTAGACTCACAAGTCGTTCTCTTATTAATTTCTAATACAATACTTTTACCATTGACGAATCTCAACGTTTCTTGACAGTTGTTGGTATGAGCCAGTCGATTATTGAATTCTAAATATAAATTGATTTGGGAAGAATCTTATTGGCTATTGACACGGCGCTTGTGTTTATCAATCCTTTATTTCTGTGGTTTTCGTAAATATTTTGGTTTTTTTTGTGACCTACCCAACACACAACAATTATGATAGATTTATATATCTTGTATGTCGTAGTTTGGTAATGAATATTAGAATGAATGAGATTTATATCGATAACACAATAAATATACTTTATATAATCAATATAACAATGGGATTTTTAAATAAACCACCAACAATACACTAGATAAAAGAAAAATTATTATAACTTAAGTATAATAGTGGACATCTCGTTGCAAAATCCTTTATGTAAAAAATATTCATGTAAATAAACAAATTAAGATTAAGCCTACTGAAAATGATAAATAATTTGCAAAACCCAGTCAATGTTGCCAGAAGCCAATACCACAAAATGTTATTGTTGCCTAAGTCGCACAAAAGATCCTTAATGTTCGAAAATATGACTGCTAAAACCAGACGAAGCTACTCGATGGATCCAGGATAAGGAAAATAGCCATAATATTCTAAGTGCTTTGACATATTATTATCGAAAGTAGATGGGATCTCTGTGAGAGAATTTCAATAATGAAGCAAATAAAGAAGAAGATACAATATTCAAAAATTGGTAGAGTCAGTTATGAATTCAGTCTCGATGTGTGAAGCAATTGTTAAAGATATTGTTTCTTTTGAAGCTCTTTTAACAAAGCGAGAGAATGGAAAGTTCAGTTCCTTGTAGTTTTTGTAAATTTAAGTATCTCAACAAATTTCTAGTGTTACCAATATAAATGGAATAGAGAGACCAAATTATTCTCCAGTTATAAGAAATTCCAAAGAAATGGATAAGGAAATTTCGAATAGAAGGTTAGTTTCGTAGAATTAAAACTACTAATATTGGAAGAGAAACAATATATAAGACTTTACCATCAATGAAGTAGATTGTCAGAAAAATTTATAATGAGAGATGTAGTTTGCCAGAGCCGAAAGATGAAAGATTATTTCTGCTGAGTCGAATGAGATTATTTTAAATATCAGTGCTCATTGAGAAATAATTGTCTAATATATGGACAAATATAATAAAAAACCCAGAGGAGTTGGATCAATAAGATCTGATAATATCAATAATCCGAATGTACAGGGAAGTGAAGAATGTTTCGGAGAATGACAAAAGAGAATAGAGCATGATATTCGATAATAATGTCGAAATATATTTACAATTGAACTCAGAAACTTCCGTTAGCGTTATGAATGAAGAGAGTTGAAAGAAGTCCAAGCTGAAAATAATTAGATTGATTCTGAGTGGAGTATTCTTCATAGAAGTAGTTAATATGTCAACATGGACAAAGTTCGGAATAACAAAATATACTTATTTGTTATGACAGTGAGGTTTAATGAGCTTGTAAGCATAACTACCTTGTCTAAACATGATGAAAAGACCATTTTTAAGGCAATTCTTCATTTTTGGATTTATACTTTCAGGAAACCAAAGAGCACTTTGACAAAATAAGGGAGAACAGTTTGAAGAAAAATTCATGATATTTACATTTACTACGACTGCTACTGTTAAACAATAGATAAAAATAGAACATATTGACGTTTATACAAATTCTTGCTAGATCTCATTTTTTAAAATATCAATTAGAGGAAGTAAGCGTAATTGGTAAAATTAAACAAATATATGCACATTGAAATCCATGACTTCAATTACGAAAATGTTTATGTTTCTATCGATGGTAAACAAAGAATATGTCGGCGTTCGGCAGCAATTACTCTTTATTACATATTTTTTACATTACATAATTCCATTGGATTATTGATTTTTTAAAAGCTTTTTATTTAGTTATTTTGAGAAAATTTTAAAAAGTTTCTTTCTCTCTTTTGTCAATATGCATACGGTATATATCAATTGATGGAATTCCATTTAAATATAAAATTTAACCTTGTCAGATCACAAAATAGTATTCAATAATAATAATCAAATGAAAAATTATCTGAAGTTGTAAAGAGTAATAAAAAATGCGTTAAGTATAACTTACAACTTATGAAACCAAATATCTAAGAGCAACCTCATTTTCATTCTATTACTAGACAAAAACTTAAACTCTGTTGAACTATATTATATATGTGTATATAATTAAAATAGATATTCCTAGCTAGGCCAATGTGTAAGGCTTTGAAAAGTTGTGGGAATACCGAAACAATGGTCACATAATAGTTTGAAAACCTGCTAATGAATTATTTTTATGAATTAAGATTTTTGTTGAGACATTTTTTTCTTCAAATCATATTTCTTCTAATCTCTTATCTTTAAAGGGGAAATGTGTTCAAAGAATTATAATCGAATAAAATTCAACCACATAAATCAAATGCGAAAGAATGCCCATAACAATGTAGCCATTAATGGATGGTTTTTATAATAAAAGGTAACGGAAATCTGATTGTATTCTTTTAACTTTATCTATCCTAGATTCAATTTTTGTTTTCTTAACAAACTCAAGCTTAATGATTTACAAAATAAATATGCTATCAATATGATGTAAAATGATTTTCGTTTAAATTCGTGATCGATTTAATTTTCATTAAATATTCTTTTGTAATTCTTATTTTTGAAGTTATTAGATTCGTTTACAATTAATATTTGATGAAGTAGTAGTAAGTAAATAATAATCTTATAATTTGTTTCTTAAATAACATACTGATTTAATTAACATATAAACTTATTTTAAAATTTATGGATCATAATTTTATAATCTCTATAATTTTAGATTTCATTATTTAATATGGAATGTTTTGTGATAATTTTAATTTGTTTGATAATTTTTGTTTTTTAAAATTTATTGAAATCGTCTAAGGAATAAATATATTGCCAAATCAATTAAATTTTATGTACTATACTTAATCACTGAGAATGTTTATATCTAAATATGTTTGCATGACTAACCAGAGAAAATTTTACTTAAATTCAATAAAAAATGTTGATTGACTTTCGTATGAAACCATAATTATAATGTTAAATATAGGAATTGTTTTTTTGAAAATATAAGAAATAACATGATTAAACCCACAGTAACAAAATAAGATAAAATAAACAAAATATCTCCATTTGATCTTTTGTGTTACTTTATGAATGATAAGTGTTATCGGAGTTATTTCAAATAAAATAACGATGTTAAATTGGAACAATAGAAAATCAAATCATTTCATTGAACACTTCCTGTATGGTTAATTTGCTTAGCTCTTTCCTCAACAGTAGGTTAGTTAGTTGTCCATTTTCCAGTGGATTTTATCGATAAAATTCCGATCTTTTCAATGAATTTATAGCAAAACATCCATTCATAAAACATTTCATGTTAACACAAACTAGACAATTAATCACTATGATTCTATTATGTAAATAAATTCAATTTATCAAAGGTTTCTATTTATAATTTTCAATCAATGATAACCGATTATTATTATTATTTTTATTGTGTTTGTTTTATTGGGTGTATAACCTTAAAATTTCGATTTGATAAAAGATGTCGCTGGGAGTATTGCTTGCATATAATGTCGTA
>JBBMOY011563633.1:0-13966 GCA_037951405.1 Platydemus manokwari | reverse complement strand
ATAAAACAATCCATTTATAATTATGATAGTGATGAAGAAATAAATAATTGTCAATCGATTAATGAAGATTCGAACAATAATCAAAAGAATGATCAAAGAATCGAAAAATGTAATTTTATTTTTTCAACTCAAATTATATTTAATTGTCAAGTTATGAAATATGGTAATTATTTATTTCAATGTTTCCAATTCTCATCATGACTTGCATATATTTTTTTAAAATTTCATACAAATGTTTATAATATCTCATTCAATCATTTATGATGGATATTATTCATTTTAGCACATAAAGGTCAACCGAGACCAAAGAAATTGCAAACATGTGAAATGGGTGAAAGCATTCTCGTTTCATCTCAATATAGCATGCGAAACGATAGTCGAAATTCGAGTTTGGCATTGATTTATGACGATAGAATGAAAACAAATCCAAGTGATAAACTTCCAATAAAACCCTTAGCCATTGAGCATGTTGCACCAACAAAGCCTGTTAAATCAATCAATCAATCGATGGTCAAGCATATTTATATTCCTAACCATATGAGAGATTTGAGTTCTATAAAAATGCCTTATCTCTTTGCAAAATTTAAGAATTATCTCGGTTAGAGGTTTATTATAAATATTTTTATCGTAAATTATAATATCAGTATTTAAATTCAAGTAAAAAAAAATTAAACTTCAAGTAGAGAAATGTAAATTAAAGAAAGACTGAAATATGTTTACAAAAATTGTAAAAAAAATATTATAAAATCTCAATCTTTTCTACTTGTGTGACTAATTTTGAAGCATATTTATGTAGTTATAGGAAAAGAAAAATATAAAAATAAAACAGGAAATATTATATATATAAAATAGCCAAAATTAGTTTAACAGATATGCATCTTTTCAACAGCAGTTATATTTGTTACAAATCGAGTGAATATTTCAATATGATATGCACCATGTTTGATATTTTCCAGCGTTGATCGTTTTCTTTTCGAGTGCGATTTGAAAATGCTAAATCAAATAAAAATTCAGAATATAAAATTGGAATAACATACATGAATCCAAAAAGATCTTAAATGTTTGATTTTTAATATTATATAAGACGAAAGGAAACATTTCTTATCGTCAAGAAAAGGATTCCAGTTTAGTATATCGATAATAAAAGTAATTTGAATCCAATTATATTGCTCCTATTCAATATATGGAAAATTTAATGTTCTTTTTTGTCAATCGCTTAAAACAACGAAATAGTTTTTTTAGATATTAAGGTTTATAATATCAACATATCCTTAAAGGATTATTTTTATTGAAAAAAAATATCCTTTTTATTTAATAACACTATCAACCTCATATTTTCATTCTGAAGGTTGACGGTTTTTAATAGTTTATTAGTATTTAATAAAGATTTTTCATATAATTTTTCATATCTATTAGCTAGTTTAGGCGTTTTCTCACTTTGATTATCTATTTTTTCTAAATGGATACTTTTCTTGCATAAGGTTTATATTTTTAGAATCGTGACATTCCGTGTTTACCGTACTGAATTATCTTGAAACTTAGAAATTTCATTCTATTATCCTTGTCATGCATTCCACAGGGCTCCTTTCCCATGTTTCTCCGAATAACGTAATTCTTTACATTGAACGCGTGTGCTACATTAGGTAAGAGTGGTTCGCTTGTTTAATATACCGTGCGATTCATAAGTCTTCGTCTCCCAATGCTTGATTAAAATGATATTTGAAAGGTTTTTTTTTCTTCCTTGAGATATTTGTGAACAGAAGTTTGTGAAGTCATATACACTCGTGCAGTTTCTCGTTGATTTGTGCCATCTTTCTTTTACAAAATTTACCTCCTTTTTCTTCATGATTTCATCCGATGGTCTTCCTTATCACAACTTAGTGGATAAGTTTCCAGTATTGCACTGTTTTCCTATCTGGTGGTGCACGATTGAAATGTTGAAATTATTGCTAAGCTTTGGTACTATTCTGGTATACTATTGTATGGCTAACTATAAAGATTATTCGGAAGCGAAAATTTAACATCACCAGCTGCTACCACCATATTGTAATAATGCAACTGATTAATAAGAAATAAAGTGCATTAATAAGTGAATATCAATGAGTAAATAATAATTAATATCAATGAGTATAAATTACATTATGTTTTGTTTTATTTTAGTTTTAGAGACGGACCCTTATGAATCGCACAGTATTATTCCTTAATTATAAATATAACACAGTAGTGTGACAGGTTTTCAATTTAAATCGACAATTCTACTTATTTGCGCTAATTTGATTGCATGATTTCCATCGACTTATTATGCCTAAAAACAGCAAACTGTTCGTAGCTGCCATTGTACAATAAAGGTTTAATTTGGACTAATTTTATTGATTATAGACGATTTGGATTAACTAGAGTTCTTTATATCAATGAGTTCGAGATTTGTACACATGTCTGGTTTTCAACTTCGAAATTTCATTCTCACAAGAACTTCCTATTATATGTATTTAGATTCGTTACATTGATGGGATTAATTTGGTATTACCTGGTCACGTATAATGTGAGAAGAATTTGATTATTGCTCTAATAATCAATAATCTAATATCTAACAAATTTTGGGTTACATGTTACTAATATTCCAATCGATTCGATATTATTGTTGAAACAAATCGATAACTGAAAAGCAAGGATGAACATAGTTATTGAATATGTAATGTCGTAACTGTAGTGTCCTGAAAAGTTTAATAAAAATATTATTGTCTTGGCTAATTGAATCGACTTTAATTCAAATAAAGTAATACATTGAATATTTTGAGTTAGAAGCGAAAGACGTGGGTGACCTACTTGTATATGGCTCCATCTTTATGTGCAACGTGATAATCAACTCCCTTACATGGATTGATGTCACTAAATAATTTACCCATTGTAGTAGGTGCTTGTCATTCTTAAAGTCGTCTTCAAACATATTTTGCTCTTTTCGGAGTTATTTTTGCTTTATGCCACCGTTTACATCAGTATTTTTAACTTATTTTATTTGTTTATATTCCTTATTATTTATTTGCCTTTAGTTGTCGTTGTGTGTGCTTGGTTATTGTTTATTGATGAAATATAATTATTTGATGAGAATTAATGATATTTGTGTTTATTCTATGTTTATTTTCAATGAAAGAGAGTTGTATAATGATAATTATTTTCGGTGTTGCAATAAAGAATAATTAAAATTTAAACAAAATTTAATTTTATGTCTGACTTATCGTTCTCTCAGATAGTCGACTTTCTTATGAACGCGACTTGGTATAAACTGGAATAAAAGAGCAGTATTTGTTGCTGCTAATAAGGAGTGGATTGTTTATGGTATTTTATAATGTTTTTGGGAATTTCCTTTATTTAGTACTTATGTTACCATTGTTTCAAATTTCCTTCAGCATTGATCTTTTTTATTATCTTTATTTCAGTGATTAAGTGGTCCATTAAGATCACCATAATTGATCCATAATTGATTCTTATATCTTACATTTCTAACATGAATATTAAGCTATGATGGTAGGACAATTAGTGACGGTAAGTGGTCTTCGCTGGTGCACGTATAAGTTATGGCTCTCTTAATCATCCAAATCGAATAAAACTGATTATCAAAAAGAAAAATATTCAAGTATCTCTATGTATTATACAATGTCTAGTAGTGGAGTTTCGTCAAATATTGTGTTGTCCTTTGATATTGAAGTGTACTTTACCAATTCAAAAACAAGAACGGCTGATAAAATTTTTGAAAAATGGCTCCTGTGAAGTAGCAATTTGTCAGAACTAGAACTGTCTAGCGGTTCTCTGTGTCATGAATTGAACTTCACCGTTCACACACAACATATTGGATTCAGCGGACTTTAATGATATCAAGTGCTTTCGTTCTGAAACATCTTAAAGCAGTACACAAAAAAAGCAAACTTATATTTTAATCTATTTGAATCAGATGAAACTGTCTTTAAAAGACTACCCATTGTAACTGCCTTTTATCTTGTTCAGTTATAATAATGTTTCTGGATTTATAAATATATGATTAGTTAAAAAATTTTTTCATAGATCTTCATGATTATTATGATAATGGGTAAGAAATAACAATACTTGATAGAATATTATCGAGCTTTATATTAGTATTGTTATAATTATAACTAATAAAATACATTTTTAATGATAAATATTCATATAACTGATCGAATATTAAAATCTCGTGTTTATAATCTTATTTTCGAAAAAATATCACAAATAGAAAATATTTTATTATAAATTGTTATTCAAGTGATTTATCGATTAATTCATCTGAAATAATTCATTATCTATTATTGATTTGCAAATTTCTTTTCTTAGCTAGCGTAACTTTTGATGTCCATAAAAAATATTCCAACAATGTTGCTTTGATACAAGGCAATCGATTTCGAGTTGGATTTCATATATCAAGAAACAAAATGTCACGTGGATTGAAATTCTTCAAGATTAATACTGCTAGTAATAAATTGGTATCATTTACAGAATCATTGACAAGAATGACACCAAATGCCCTCATGGTTATGCGATGTAATTATAGTAAATCGCAAAATATTGATTATAAAAATCAATTAATGGAAACTGCCTTATCTGTATCAGAGTGTTCATTTAATCAAGATAATAAATGTCCTTTATTTGGTCCCTCTGATGGATTAGGTGTTCTCAATCGCTATTTGGAAACTCATACTGAAATAATTAAAAGTGAGATTTCTCTGGAAATATTGATGTTTGATAGAATTATCAGACTTTGTAATGCATTATGGAATGATCTTGGTAATAACCAGGGACATTTCCCATCGTTTATTAATGATTTAGGTCGCAAACAAATGTTTTCTCAATGGATCAAGTATGATATTGGTATCTGGATAGATTGTTATAAACTGATGTCGATAGGATGGAATGTCGAGACAAATTAATGAAACAAGTAGAAACGTTACTAAAATATAAAATATAAAACAAATCTGGTCTAAGAGGTTACGGTTCCACGTAGGCCTAACCTCCAACAAATTAGTAACTTAGAACTCTTACCGGGAAACCTAAGAGACCACATCTAAAATCACACGCTCTATCTATATAGAGTCAGTAAAATCTTTAAGTCTTAATTAAGCGTAAATTAGGAAAACCCCCTAAGCCTGGTTATTTGTCATTATTAAAACGTTTTATCAAACTTAATTTATTCATAGATTGTATTTGATTATTTGAATAGATTGTAATTTATTATTTGAATATATATATTTCTAATAAACTGTTTGTTTCATAGCATAGTTATACACAGCATCTTTGGAGTCAGGTGTTATGAAAACAATAATAAATATTGAACACATAAATTGGGATAGAATCGACTCGCGATAACCTCAGATCTTAGACTTAAAGCGTAAACTTAAAGCATATAAACCCCAACATTATCATGCGTCTTCCTATGGAGTCTAGGTATCAGCATTAATTTTCACAGATTTGTCACTAGTAACAGTAATAGAAAAAATATATTTAAAATCGGTATCAAGCAACTAAATATTAAAACAAGTAATCATGTGACTGTGAATAAATCTATTATTAGTAATTTATCTTCATAAATTCTCAATTTCTAGAAAACTACTTTCTGTATAAATACATTCTATGACTTTAAATTACGCAATTCCTTGCAAATAGTTCATCTTTGGAATCGAGAATTCAGAAACAAATTCAGGGTAGAACTCAAATCATAGGACAATAACATCATAAAATAGTGAATGCAAAAATTCAAAAAAAAATTGATTACGATTCAAAATATTTAAATTACAAATTAATGAGTGAAATTCGAGAAACTTATAGTGAAGCCAAAATATTTATTCCGGATATCGTATTTTGGAATTATAATTATAACATTTTTTACCTTTAATACCATAATGAAAGAAAAGATCCAAATACATTACAAAAAGAAAGGAAATTTTAAGCAAAGTCTATCAAAAAACTCGACTAAATAGCAAATACATACAAGGACAGTACAAAGACCATTATGATCAAAAACCCAAAAGTCATGATTTTCAAGTAGAAGACAATTACGATATATCCACCAGAAACCCAAAATTTATTGACACCAGAATTACACCACCATTTATGAAACCATATGTCTTAGTGAACGTAACAAACACAATTTATATGTAATCAAAAATAATAATTCTAATATAATAATGATTGATAAATCAAAAAATGAAGAGAAAGCAACAGAGAAATATAAGGACAAATTGCTAGAAAATCTAAAGCCAATATAAAATATAATAGCGACTACAGAAAAGATTGAAGAAGAAAATAAATAAATGTTAATTATTTGGAGTTTCATTTTCAGTTTCTGGAATACAGCATTATTTTGTCTATTTCCTGTTCTCAATTATTTTTGGGATTTTTATAATTTTGGTGCTCAACAATATCATCAAATAATCATATTGCAGTCATTTAATTTATCATTTTGCACTTTTATCAATAATTACTTTCTTATCTCCACACGTCATCTGTTCTCAGATATTTCGCTAAACTTTTGTAGTGAAGTGAGCATAACTCTCATTTTTGTTGTACTTGCATTTGTTGTTGGGTTTTTTTTAATTGTTTCACAAAAATTTACTCAATAATCAAGAAACAAAAATTCCGGAGAATCAGAAGAATTAACAATTCATAGATTGGAATTACATTCGGACAGTGATGCAGAGGATGAAAAGATGCCAATCCAAACTTTCATTATTGACTTCGTATTGTTAAAGATTATCATTTGGTATAGGACTCTATCTGTCTTTGAATATTAATATTTAATAATTTAGGAATAGTTGACTTATTGTTTAAGTTTGAATATTTGTGTCTATTTTTTTAACGTAAAAATACAATAAAATAACGCTATAATATTAATAAAATTTAGATATTATTTATCAGGTATAATGTACCCAGAGTCAACTAGTATTAAAAAAGTCGATGAAAATGACATTAAAGCAGTATCGAAAATATTTGAAATTTTGAAGTCATTTGATCGATATGATTGCTGTTATAAAAATCTGACAAAATAAATAATTTTAGAGATAAATAATTTACCAAAAATTTTCTTTATTTGTGCGAAATATCTACAACTTTTAAACTGATCAAGGCATGATCAAGTTTTTATGATCTCGTCAAGATCACTGGAAAAATTGTTTATAAAAATCTTTATATGAGATGATTTGCACACCTATTTGATTGTAAATAAGTTTAATTTAATAAACTTTGATAAATTAAATGATTTTTATGCTTTATTACGAAAAATAAATACCAGTGATTGTACTACACAAAATAATACATTCATTGAGAACTCACACTGTTGAGTTTAATAACAACATTTAAACAGCAAAAACCCAACAATATCATAATTGTCTTCTCAATACAGATATGAATAAAACAAATTAGAATAACAATAAGAGGATACTCACATTTAGAGTACAATTTTGTAATAATTAGTCAATAGATGTTGTGATAACTGTAAAACCTAATGATCCAATTAAACGATACATTTTAAAATTTTACCTACATATGTGCTATTGAATGTCTTGGGAGGCCAGTAAGGTGTAACCTGTAAATAACAACTCAAGCGAAAATTATTTTTTTCAATAACAATTTGATAATTATTGTAGATTAAATGACCATTTCAACACAACAATGAATTAATTGCGACTGTAATGCCGTGCAGAAAATCAGTATCTATAATGCTCAAATTCTAGAATTTGTAATGTCACCAGACTTCAAGTTAAAGCAAGGATTGTTTATTATTTTACTATTTTGCTTGCTTCCTTTCAACTTTATATTTCTACAAACCTTTTTTCGACATAGATGAGTGACAATAGTTCCCAACACTGGTTGCTCAATCACCTTCAAGGCACTATAGCGTTAAGAAACAAATTCAGTGAAACTTAAAAACACTTTGTATAATTACAATTATCGGGTATATTTAATTTAATTTAATTTGGTATTTACATCTATATAGCCTAAACTCGAATTTATACAACAAACCTATGCTTCGACACTGACGAGTCAGATATTGGTGGAATTATCTTACAATATATCCTACCCTCACAACTAACAAATCTCCACAGGAAACATTAAATTCTACTCTAAATTTAAAGCCAAAAATAAAAAGAGAGCTTAATAAAATAGTAATTTATGAATATGAAAATTTATAGACAACTAATGAATCATATACAAATTCAATGAAGAAAATTTGTAAAACAAAATCTGGATGTGGGAAAATTGTTGGGGACTGCGGAGAAACAGGACTACTTATAAAAAATCGAACTGTTGTATACTTTATTGCGTGATTACATAATCACTTTGTAAATTTTAATAGATTGATAATAAAAATTTTATTTTATAATCATATTTGAACAAGAATTCCTAGTTAAAATAAGTAAAAAATAATATCAAAATTAATTACAAGTTATAAATGAGGAATAAATATTAACTAAAATACTGTGTTAATTACTTTTTAAAATAACTAGTTTAAAAGTATTAATTGTGGAGAACTAACCGGACCATTTTGATCCAACAAAATTAACCTAAAATAAATATAAAAAAAATTTTCAAATTAAGTCTCAATTTAAGAAAACAATAAGAGCAGAAATTATAAATTTATCATAAAAAACTATTTAACAAAAATATGTTTAAATAAATAAAAAATTATATTTGTTTGACTGCTCCAAATAGCTAAGGTCATTTGAAAAACAATCAGCAAATCTATGTTTAGCAATTACGTCAGTCATAGAAATAAACTACCCCAATTTAGGTTCTGTATCGACTAAATTTGTGGGCTGTTACTATTTTTGGCACTGACGTGTAAGTGTTGCTAGTAATAATAACCGCTGTAGAGAAAATAGCTGACGTTGTACACAAAGCAGTCAGACAAGTATATAAGCAGCGATCAACCCACAATTGTTGCACAATTTCCATTATTCACATTTACGATATTTGACTACTTTTCACAAGAAGCTATTTATTTTAAACTTGGACGAACGTCACCAGCTCAATTCCGCAGCTAATTATTGTATGCCAATTTCTACAGTTATTTATTGTATGCCAATTTCTATGATGCATCCTGTTAGCTGCTAACACCTCTTCGCTTTTAAGGTTAAAGTCAAATCTCATAATTCTCAATGTGTAAAAATATATTTCATATTACAGATTATTTAAACAAATATTCCTTCTTTAATAATTGATATAAAATTATTTTAACACATTTAAATGTTTTTAAATTTTGAGAGGTTACAATAAATGTCTGAACAAGATACATAAATATTTTTAATATAATAAATTAAAAATATTTTTTATAAATTATTAAATTTAATTTTTTTTAAATTAAATTATTTTACAATCATTTAATAATTTTAAAATTATTTAATTTAAATTTTAATCCTCACAAATATTATTATATTATATTATAAATAAATTTTGTAAAAATTAATTTTAAAGTTTATCTGATTAATACTTGCAATCTGCAATTTGATGCGGCTAAGATCCAGATATTGGTGAAATTTGTTTATCCATATCTCAACTCTAGTAGACTTTAGAGGCAGTATCATCAAATTACATGAGACCGTTACGGAAAACTTTTCCACGAACATTCTTGTTTACATAGTTTTGATAAATTACTGATAGTAGTCAGTGACCATCTCTCTTGATTATAATTTTTAAGCCTTTATTTTGCATGATCCCAATGGTTGTCATGTTATTTCAGGCTGTTTTGATAAACAAAAATTTGTTATTATGAAGAAGTCAAAGATCTTTGCACATCCAATATCTTTACCGTATCCAAATGTTCAATAAAGAATTTATTTGTCATTTACATTAAAAGCTTTAAAGGATTTTGTCATTGGAACATTAGAATTATATGGTACAACAAATATTTTAATGTCAGGAGAAGACATGTAGAAGAGTTTAATATTATTAGCTACAGTTACCTATATTGTCAATATATTATTATGAATATTTTTTATTAGATAATATTTGTAATAAAAATTTTATTTCCGTGGTAATGTGAATTGATAATATTTGTTTTACCTGAATTGGTATAATTAGATTTCATTAATACTGGCACATTTATTGTAAATATTGGTTTTAACTCCATTTTATAATCACATTAAATTATCATATATGGAGACCGAAAATTATGGATTGATTTTTTATATAATTTTTATTCGATTATGTCAAAGCTCAGCATTTATGAATTTCGTATCAGCAATAAATGAAATAATATATTTAGAACGAAATTTTATGATTAAAAATGTACTTTTGTAGTGAAGGATAAATCATGATAAGTAAATAATTGAGATTGTAAAAGATTTATGGTCCTTAAGGGCTTAAGTTAAGAAAAGGGGTTCTAAAATAAAAATTTTAATTTGTTGAGTGTATTGCAAAATTCTATATAGTTTATTTAATTATATTCTTTAAAATCATTTTGGATTTTTTATTTAAGTACTTAAGAAGAATTTAAGTTGTATAAAAGCAAATATTAAGTGAACTGGAGCTTCAAATATAATAAAATTTGATTATTTGGAAAAGGGATCAAATTAGGTCGAAGTGCAATTTATTGAAAATTATCCATGACTCCTTTTTTCAACATTAGAAGCAAATTGAGAGATATTCTCAATTTTTACAATTATTTTATAAAAATAAGCAATGATATAATCAAACATAGCTAACTCGGTTTATAATTATAAAAATTTAAATTTAAAAACTCAAATAATCATATAGAAGTGCCTTGATTAGAATAAGAACTCGGTTTTGTCTATATTCTACAAATAGACATTTAAAAAGCGAGATATTAACTGAGTGAAAGCGTCCTTTAATTCGATCATAAAAATTTATTCAAATTTGAAAAATCAGTTGTTCAGAATATTTAAAATAATCGAATTTCCAATATTATCGAACTTCCTTTTCCCGTTGTTTTTGAGATATTTTTCAGCCACTCAATTCTTCGAGGTTTTGTCTGTCCCTGGAAATCAAGAAGCACTTGATTGGGCTTAAAAATTTCCAAATTCTGTGAGGACCTTCATAGTGGTATCCGTTCTTCTTTTTCTGGTGTGGTTCTTTCTTCACTAAAACTTCTTCTCCAACCGCGAAAATTCGGCAACCTCTTTTTTCAGCGTCAAATTTCCTTAAATTTGTAGTCACAGATTTTAGTTGGTTCTCCGTTTCTTTGATGATCTGGTTGTGGTGACTCGGTTCATTTAATCGTAACCCATCCATATTAATTCGTTATCCAAATAAAATTTCAAAAGGAGAATGTCGAATTGGGGTTTGATATGTTGCATTAATGGTTAATTCTATCCGAGGTATTAATTTATCCCAAGTCAGTCTGATGCCAAAGTTGTTACCACCATGTCTCGGACCGTCCAAATCATCCTTTTGGCCAAGCCATTTACCTGATGTTGGTATACGGAGGTATATTCTTGTTTTATTACAAAGCGTATCACTAATTCCTTAATTCCCCTTCCCTCAAAGGCTATATCCCGATCAGTAAGCATTCATTTTGGAGCACCATACCTATAGATCCAATTATCGATGATGGACTTGGAAATACTGATTTTGACTCGTCGAATAAGTGGCACCAAGCTTACTAGCTCAATGAATCTATCTACAATAACCAACAACGATCTGTTTTAAAGGACCAAATTCTTAACTTCTTTAATACGTCCATTGTATACCTTTCGTTTAGCACAAATATCACAATTCCGTACCTCTTGTACAATGCTTCGTGACATATTTGGCCAGAAGTAAATTTTTTAATGTATTTTAATTTCTTATTACCAATATGGTACAACTCCGCATAAAGGTATCTCGTTAAATTTGCGAATAAACGTCTGGAACCACAATTCGCTTCTTTCCATTCTCGTTATAAGTCACCATACCTTCAAACAATTCGTATCTCTCTAAATTATTAAAATATTTGATTTTCTACACCGCTTAATTGATTCCTGTTTGAGTTTTCTGTATGCATTTACGAATAGAACTAACGACACTATCTACTTGTTCAATCTTTCTCAGCTCGTCATAATTTGCAATGGAATGCTCGACAACATTAATAAACCGACTTTTTGGTTTACCTTCCTCTACTCCTCGGTGCTGATTTAAGCACTGTAAACAAATTACTTCGCCTATCCTTGAGAGTCCATCCGCATTTCCATGATCTGATCCCTTCCTATATTGAAGATGGAAATCAAATATGAATAAGTTTGCAAACCATGTTTAAAACTGAGGGCTTATCGGTTTGTTAGTTTTCTTCATGTATGTCAAGGCTTTGTGATCGGGGCGAGTCACAAATTTCTTTCCCAGTAGAAAATGTTTAAAATGCATAATGAACTTGTAAATTGCTAAAAGCTTCTTCCTCGTGACGAAATAACCTTTTTCATGACTGTTAAGAGTTCTAGGACCATATACTACTACTGTCTTTTTTAGAGAATTATCCAATTGGCTTTGAACACAGCCAATCACTCCGAAAGTAGCGTCGGTATATAAAATCATCTATTTGTTTGGATCCGGAAAGGCCAATATTGGAGCCATGCATAAATATTTCTTTCTTCACACTCTGTTGTCCACTTCAATTTCTTATCATTTCCCGTCATCATCGCGTATAACGGAGCTGTAACCTATGTTTAATCTTTAATAAGTCGTCTGTAATAATTGAATATTCTTAGAAATGACCTTAACTGGGTTATGTTATCTGGTTCTATTGCAAACTAACAGTATGACTCAGGAAATTCAATTTTCTAGTTCCAAATGCACATTTTTCGGGATTGATTTTCAAACCTGTCGATTTGATCAACCTGAATACCTTGTCCGGTTTCTCATTTTGTTTCTCAACTGTTCTTCCATACACTAAAATATCGTCCAAATAAACAAGAACGCCTTTATAGATCAAACCCTTGAATATTACATTCATTAAACTCTGAAACATTGCTGATACGGTACATAGTTCAAATGATAATTTGTTAAAACAGAACTACCCAGTTCTAATGCTGAAGGCCGTTTTCGACTCAGAATCTTCCGAAAATTCGACCTGATAATAGGCCTGGCCTAAATCTATCGTTGAAAAGACTGTTACGCCATACACTGAATCAATAACGTTTGGATATCAGGTATCAGAAAAAACTTTTCAGTCTGTTCGTTTAATTCTTTCGTTTTGTCTTTCATGGAGAGTGAGCTAACACAATCATCTGCTTCACTTTCCGTTAGAATATCGGCTTCATCTTCCTCTTCATTGATGCACAGTATTTTCCTCAAACTATTGTAACTAGACTTTCTGGCTAAATGACACTCTCTAAATGAATGTTCTTCTATACCGCATATTAAGCATTTATTCCGCAATAGACATTCAAACTTCCGTTGTCCAAGTTCACTACAGCAAAAGCAAGCTCCTGGTTTTAAATAATCACTCCATAGTATGGGTTTTCCTGTACAATCGTTGTAGAATTTAGATGCCTCCATTGATCTTGTTGGTCTCGTATTGTTTGGAGAGATTAACTGGTGTCCGATGATATTCCTTTACACCAAAATCTCTTTCCTGCACGACTGGGTTTCACGATTTGTAAGATGTCTCCTTCTGCAAAGGTTTTTTCGGATTACTTTCATATACTGACTGGGCATATGTCTTCTTAATGACTTTTATCGGCTTCGTCGGTCTTAGCTTCTCCAAATCGACTACCAACTCTCTTCTTCTATCATCGGACATTGTAGGGTCAAGAGTGAAAGACTTTCATTTTCTTGCTATTTAGACCTTGCAAAATAAATAGTCTTGAAATTTCTTGAAGTGTGTTTTTTCTTGTCGAATACCTCCTGCAAAAGTTTCTTTACCCGGAGGAGAAAAATAAAAACATCACATGTAAATAAATACCAGGTTGAGTCAAAAGTTATTCATGTTTTTATGCAGGTATTTTATTAACACAAATTGTTATAACGCTGA
>JBBMOY011562522.1:0-13967 GCA_037951405.1 Platydemus manokwari | reverse complement strand
TAATCTTATCTAATCACCAATCATAATATGTTTCGATTTCTTCTTTTAATACAGCTATAAATTCAATTGATTTTCCGAACTGAATTGAAACACCATATTTATTGATTTATAAAATAAATTATTTTTTAAACTGACCAATTGAAGATTACCATTACAAGACTTTAAGTTGGCTATAATAAAAAAATGTTAAGGATTGTCCGTTAAACCCTTCATAATATGGATTATTATAACATTTTTGCTTGTAAAGGTAGAGATTATGAACCTCTATATAACGAAATAAATCAATCAAATATATCGATGAATTATTTTTTACTTTTTTTGTTCGAAGATTTATATCAATCTATTGGGAAAGATTTTTGATATCTATTCTATTTATTCACCTAGATTTGTGATTGTTTGTAGATAAGATTAGGAAAAATGTTGACACACCTGATAGTAAAGAGAAATTCAATCCAAAACATTTCGAGAAGCCGCTGAATATTATACCGCTTGAAGAAATTAAAGCCAATATTCTTCCCAAATCAGAATGGTCATCTATTAACGCGTTGAAAAACTACCAACGCGGAATGCCATCCAATCAGTTGTACGTAAAAAATATTTCCAAAAAAGTATCAAAAGATGATATTATCAGTCTTTTTGGTGGATTTGTTGATTGGTCTAATGAAACGGATATTGCCTCATTCCAGGTGACATATTTCACCGAAGGCCGAATGAAGGGTAAATCAATGGAATAAAATATTAGATTGCGAATGACACTCCATCATTCAGGTCAAGCTTTTGTGAGTTTTGCATCACAATCTGCAGCTGAAAATGCTCTGGAGTCTACAAATGCTTACAATTTCTATGACAAACCCATAGCTGTCTTATTTTCTAAGAATTCTAATTCTTAATGTTTTTGTCATTAATAAAATATTCTCCTCCAATACTTTGAATTTCTGCAAAAAAACTGAATTATTTGTCATAATTGTTTGAAGTAGTTGTTATTTCTATCTCGATAAGCCATCTAGACGTATGTTTAATGAATTACTTTTGTCAGTCTGTGTGTGTGTGTCTTTGTGTGTATGTGATTTAGAAGAAAAAACAAACAAATAATTTTTTTGTAATTTAACTGTTTTCAATTGGTTGATGTTTTCGGTTTCGTTCGTGTGTATTGGTAGAATGATTTTACACTATTGGAATAATCGCTCATTATTTATTAATTAATATTACCGGTGAACTGAGGAGCGATGTCACAGACAAATTCTTTAGCAAATGAAGATCGAAATGCATTTTATTCACAGTACAGTTTGAAAGAGTTGGAAGCCAAGGTAAAACATGTTTGAGGGTTTGGATTGTAATTGTTGAGAATGAATCCTTAGTTGTTGGAAGAGAAGTCCTATCAAAACAGAAATATTATCAGACAGGTTATTAGAAAAAAACGAAAAGAAAATACAGGTAATTGTTTTGCCAAAATGTGCCTTTGTATAATTTTTAATAATAATTTATTGAAAATTTTATCGGTTATGTGTATGTAAATGATCACCTCTATGGCAGTGGGATTCGAAAAATCTATTCATATTAGATCTTATTAGTCAGCTTTTCAAGGAATCTTAAATTAGAATAATTGTTAGAATTACTACTTTTTCCTTTTAGTTCCAATTATATTTATTAGTCGATTAATTAAAATTTATTAAAATACTTGATCAATTTAACGCTTGCAAATTTTGAACATGGTTTATCAATATTATTGATTGTATTTCTCCCGAAGATGGTTAATCACATGTATAGCTCTATATATATATTGGATTTATAGGCCAATGCCCTTATACATCAATCCTTATTGGTTGTCAATAATAGCCCAAAGGAGCTTGTTGTTTAAACTATTCTTCGAAAGAGACCCATTCTAAAATGATTTTTAGAATTATATAAAGAATTTATTTTCCGACATTTATTGCTTCATATTATTGCTGAGTTGATTTAAGAGTTCTTTCCGCTTAAATCTGGTGGATGTTTGAAATATGTGATGGACTAGAAGTACTATTAATTTTTGGAATTATCAGACTCATGACAAAAGATCAACGAATTAATTTTTGATGTTTATTTAACCTTTATTGGCTTCAATAATTTATTTTATAATCTTATTGAGACAATTATCGACCTATACTGATAGAAATTGAAATGAAATTTACATTTAGATAGTACATATTAATATTCTTTTATCTTTATAATTATATTGAACTTAAAAATTACTATAATCATTATTATTATGAATGAATATCAAAAATTCTGAATTCTTTATTAGTTTGCTTGCCAGATAATTTCTGCTATGTTCGGTGTGTGTTGAGAATTTTTTGTAAAAAGTAAATAAAACAAAACAATAAATAGAACAATTTAGAAACTCAAATTGATCACAACCACAAAATTTTCTTTTTAAACAATAAACGAAATAACTGTTATATATTATGTAATATAATATTTACTGAAAATTTTCGATGAGTTTTTTCTTTCAAATTTTTCGGAAATTATATTTATTTTGTTTATTTTTCTTTTTATTATTTACTTTCAGGCATGATAACATAAATGAAGTTTTGTTTTGTTTTGAAATTTATTATCGATTTCAACACAAAATATTAACATATTGACGCCAATTATTTATTCGTTTCAATTTTATTTCATCTTGCTTTGTTTCTTATTGTCAACCTTGGTCATGGACAGAATCATAAAATGATCAAAATTGAATGTGAGCACTGGTTTTGGTTCAAACATTTCAGCATTTTGTGATGTGATTTGCCGAAATGGAATTGTGGTTATTTTCAAAATGAAATTATCTCGAGATACATTTTTAGAAAAATCAATATGAAATCAAGTACAAAAACAACACGTTTGAAGTCACTACGACTTTGGCTACTGATTTGAATTACAAATTTATGAGGGTGTTGTAACATCTGAATTAGCTTGTTGATCTATGCCAACATTTAATGTTGGTTGCGATTTATTATTGAAATTATTCTGTGGAGATATGATATGTTTTTAATAAATGGAAATCATGTTAATGAACATTTCTAATAGCTGGTAGAAAGTCTAAACAAACTGGCACCAATAGAATAAATACAAATATTAATAAACATATTATCTCAGTGTACATCCAATATGTATCTATTTGTTGGTGACTGTTTTGGTGATTGTTTTGTTATTTCATGCTCAACCAACTTTTCATTATTTAGCTTGCATTTTCTATCATTTTTGTCATATTTACCAAATTATCAATGTTTTTTTCGTTTTTTCCATTTTTCAAAACAATTTAAGAAACTGTAGTTGTCATTCATTTTAATTTTCTAAACTTTAATTTGTACTTTCTTTTGATTGGTACCGAAAATGGTTTTGGTTTTTTAAATATTCATTCTGATGTTAAGTTGAGTATTATATCGATAATTTTACACGAAAGGATTCACGTGGTTAAAGAAAAATCCAGTTATAATCATCATCACTTTATATCGATTTCATATCTCACTATGATTTTTATCATTTTTATCAATACAATGACAAGAATTCTGATTTTATTATGGCTTTCTTTAAAACAAATACGTTTTACAGATTTCAGTGCATCGGTATTGTTGAGAATAACAATGTTTTATTATTATGCAAAGCTTTGCGAATCGACAATGATAAACAATTTTGTACTGTTAATTTTATCAATTAAATGACATCGAAGTCATCATCTATTGAAAATGTGAGAAAAATCTTGCTTACAAATGAATTCTTGAGAAAAAATCAGAATCAATTAGAATTTATTTTTCAGTATAAAATGTTAGATAAGCTTTAAGAGACTTTATCCATATATTCTTTGTTTCCTAAAAGAATATTAAGTATCTATTATTAAACTCAATTAATATATCAACCTACTCGTATGAGAAAAATAACAATATTCATGGATTTCACTAAAAAGCAAATTAAAATAAACTAAAAGCTGATAAAAACCATACAGGCCATCTTGAATTTAGCTAAAACTAATTATTATCATCGAGCACTATTAGTGGAGTTAGAATCAGTCTCGATATCTTTAGTTGTTTCTTCTAAATTGTAACTATTTTTTGCAGTTTATACAACCTTCTTCTTTAATCAATCGATCCAAGTACCGAGCATTTTAAAATGATTTACAATATTTCAAAAATATTTGAAGATTCTAAAATTAGTACTGATATTTGAACGAGATAACATTGAACGAACTAAGTTACCAGTATCATCTAGTAAATACATTTCCGAATTAAGTGAGTATGGATTATTAACGATTTGACATAGCATTGATAAAGATTGGATGATAATCCATATTTATTATATGCTTGCATCAATTTTTATTCATTGGCTTTCTCTCTTAAGTGGAAAATGGTCCAGTTGAAGATTACAAAGATGAAAATGCACGAGAAATTGAAAATCTTAGAGAATCGGTAAAAGAGTTCTATGTACGTTGTAGTCTTAGAAACTTCTATTTCAGCTGAAAAAAACTACCGATTTTTTCGAACAATGCAAAATAAGAAGCAACATTTTACATCTGCAAAAGAATCAAAGTAAATTTTTTATCTGAATTAATTACCCCGTAAAAAGTATGAATGAAGGTTTGATTGATCGATATACATTCCCGTATGTCATTGATTTATCGAATATTACATTCAATGAATCTTTCAAACAATCTTATTAACAAGTTAGGTGCCCATCACATAAGAATTGTAATATCAATATTTTTTATAAATGTCGCCTCACACCAGAAGCTATACATTCTTCAATAATTTGTCTTTCTTTGGACACCCATGTATTTTTAATTAAAGCTGGCTTGATGTAATCTAATGATGAAAATTGAATTTCGGTTGTTGTTTATTTCAAATAACAAACTGGAACTCTGTTAAACACCAAGTTGCAATAAATCAATATATACACAACATAAACTTATAATGTCCTCAACTGAAACCACCGTACAGATGAACTTTGTTAAAATCGAATAGAAAATGATATTTTTTATGTAAACAAAACTTAAAACAAGCACTGTAGCTTGGTGAGTAAAATTTGAAAAATCGCTATTTTTTTCAGTAAAATGTTTGGAAATAATCGTGATGAAATGGTTTATTAATAAATTGAAAATAATATTGAATTATATATTTCAAAAGGGGGGCAACGTACCAGTGGGTCGCTAAAATTTTCAATTTCAACACTTATTTATATTAAGACAAAATATCGATCGAATTTAAAGATCTGGAATTAGTATTGAGACCCACCATCACCGAAATAGAGTTAAGATTTGATATTTTATGCCAGGATATGAAAAATAATTGTTATTATTAAATATATTTTAATTTTTTGGTGTTAAAAATATTTTTTTATTATAAAAATTTACTTTACTATTTTTATTTTAGTCCTTAGGGGTCTCGAAAAAAATTTTACTTGTAAAATGGGTCGCAACACAAAAAGTGTGAAGACCACTGATATACATAATAATATGAAATATACCATATATTCGCACATGTACTGAAAATCGCACTAAAATCACATTAAAGCACATTCGTGTGAATTTTATTGACATTATTAATTCGATTATCGGATAAATTTTGAATCTTTCTAATATAGTTGTTCGAATATTATTTAGAGAAAATGAATTCAACACAGAAAGTAGAACCAAATTCAGTTCTAAATGAAAACTCAAACGGATCAATGGCTAATAGCCCGACAAAAAAGTATAAAATTAAAAACTGTTATATTCGATATAAAGATTTATGTCTATTAAGAAATCAAATATCAGAGATTAAAGAATTGAGACATGGTGAGGATGTGGTTTGTGTTGATGAAAGAATGATTTTGTAATGAATCTAGATGATTTATCTACGACGAGCATAGATAGTGCAATAATAAAGATCAATGATTCTTTAAAACTCGTATGGGTTATGCCGTATAAAATATTGAATTCAATTGAGTGTTTGTGGAAATTTGGAGATCGAGATATCAAAATTTCTCACACCGATCGGTTTGCTGTCAGTTTTGATGGCAGACAGGCATCGTTAACCATATCGAATCTCAACATTAACGATAGTGGTGTTTATCAAATCACAATACTTTCCCAACGACTGAAAAAGAATTGGCTAAAATTCAATATCGTCATCAACAGTACAAACGTACGTAAAACTAGGAAAACAAGGACATTTAAAATTACCAAATATCTCGTATTTTTAGGCTGGTAAATCTGTGAGTTCCATCGTTCGAGAAGAATTGGAATCTAAAGTCGAGAAAGGTTTGATATTAGTGATTTATTAAGAATTCTGATCATTATTTCAGCTGATAATCAAATCGTTACTAGTCCTCCCCGATGTGATGTTATTTGTATGATTAATCGATCCCGTATCTAATCGATGAAATTTGTTTTTCATTTCAGCAAAACCCGTTGTGGGATTGCACAAAAATAGGTTCAATCGACACAAAACCATGATCGGTCAAGAAATGCTTGGAAGTTTAAATCATGATTTGAAACCGAATTCAGTGGCACCAGTGAAAGAAGGTAAATCAATATATTTTTGAATTTTTATTTCAACGGTGTGTGCCAGAGAGATTATGAATTTCATTTCACAATTTAGACAACTCATGCAACCCGATTCATATCATCATCATCATCATGACCTCGTGCTCTATGGCACCTTGTGATATGATATTTGAGATTTTTTTATTCAATATCAATGACATCATTCTATTTTAAACTTTGTTTTCAATACATTATCCATTGTTATTAACCAGGCTT
Source organism: Platydemus manokwari (assembly GCA_037951405.1). Lineage (NCBI taxonomy): Eukaryota > Metazoa > Platyhelminthes > Tricladida > Geoplanidae > Platydemus > Platydemus manokwari. The sequence goes on along the minus strand of JBBMOY011562522.1, from coordinate 7,213 downwards.
TGAGGCGTCGATCAAATAGGCATGGTGTCGTATAATTTTTATTTGTACTTTAGCAAGGCTTGAATTTTATAACTTGTTAATAATTATGATAATTAAATTAATAATATTTATGTGATACTAGCTACAATGGCCTTGATATTAAAATAATGATAATAATAATAATAATAATAATAATAATAATAATAATAATAATAATAATAATAATAATAATATCGATAACATAATCTGAATAATTATATTTTGAATAAAAACGAGTATTCTCAGAATTAAATGCTTTAAAGTGCTATTGTTTACCTCATTAATAATTTTATAAGTTTATATATTATTTACCTCATTAATATATTATCATTCACCTTTTATAGTTTAATATATTATCTACCTCATTAATATATTATCATTCATATTTTATTATTTAATATATTATTTACTTCAGTCTTCGAAATTCATGACTAAATAATTGGCTTGAATTTATATTTACATCTTATCGTGGTCTTTTTGTTTTTTTTTCCTAATTCTAATATTATGTTGTAAGGCTTTGGTGAAATCTAATGTCTATCAAAGTCCTAACGACAACGATAATAATAATAAACAATGAATATAGTAAGCTTCTGGTTAGATATATTTACATTTGTTATTGTCATGGAATGTATAACTAGTTTATCTTGTATTACAAGTGGTATTTGTATTTATTTAGTAGCTCCGTGTTTCGATTTTTCGTTTTCTCATGAATATTTCATAGATCTTCATAATTTTTGCCCTGATATATATCAGAAAATATGCGTATATATTCTCCACCATTCTATCGATTATATTATTTATTCTTTCATATTATTTTTGCATTTATAAACTCTGTCATTAATCATATGAAATTATTCAATTTTTATATCGCAACAATGGATTGTAAGTTAAATACATTGATAAATATTGATTATATCAAAAACTCATTGACCACTGAAATTCAATTTATTGATAAGTCTGTTTGATTTGTGATCAAAAAATCTTTTATTCTATCGTTGTTTTATATGTTAATGATATAAATGTTACTGATCTATTAGAACATGCTATATATCGATCTAGAATAAAGATTTATCGATTCAGAACGAGAATTAGTTGATCATAATTGTGTTCCATACATTTTGAACGTGAAATCAATCAATAATATTTTAAACAATGCTTACTTAAATAAGACAATAGTGAGTACATAAAATATCGATTAACCATATGCTATATATACAGGAATGAATTATTTAATGAAAATTTTAGAAAAATTTCGCTCATCATTTACATGTATGTATTTATAATTTCAGAAACCAAAATTCAAATTTCACCAGCGTATTGATTTTTCTTTGATTTTTTTTTACAAATTTTTATGAACATGTTTCTAGTCAAAATTTTGTCAGGAGATTCAATCGTTCTGCAACATCAGCCAAAGATATCATTCTGACATTTTGTAAATTGAATACGGACGAATATTATGAATATGTAGAAATGTATTGATTGTGTCGATGATATTAATGGAGTTTTTGTTTAAATCAGGGCGTTTGTGTGGAAAATTTATCAACGAGCTGGTCGGATGGATTGGCATTCTGCGCTTTGATTCATAATTTTCATCCTGAAGCTTTTGATTTTTCCAAATTGAATAAGACAAATCGTCGAGCAAATTTAGATTTGGCTTTCAATAGTGCCTAGTAACGAATACGATAATACGTTTCGAGTTTGTTTATTGATGATTGATTATTTGTTTCTTTCAGTAAATATGCCGATATTTATCCCTTGCTGGATGTTGATGACATGCTCGTCATGGAGAAACCGGACTGGAAATGTGTCTTCACCTATGTTCAATGTTTCTACAAAACGTTCAGAGCACACCCAAATAATAAATTGAAAACTGTCCCAATTTGATGAAGTTCCTGTTAGAAATTCGAAGATTATTTTTCATATCATACGTCTTTATAGATATTATTGTATTTCTATAGATGTCTTACTTTAATAAAAACACATTTGAAACCAGTTTCGATTATTGTGAAGACGATTTTTATAGTTGAACGATATGAAACGGGGTACTCTATTTTATGAAAGATATTATTTTGTCCAGATTTGAAAGGAAAAATTAATGGTTGCGGTGTTTGAAATTGAGATATTTAGTCATTTTAAGCTCACAACCGGTAAAGAAACACAAACATAACCTATTGATTTTCGTTTATAACACAATGATTAAATTGTTATTTTTTATGAATTTATTCGAAATCCTTGGTGGTAATTTTGATTTAGTATTGGAATTTTAGAAAATGTTACATTGCAGATTGACCCAAATGAATGATCGTCGATACTAAAAATCATTTCTGAACACACACACACACACAAATGTACACACGAGAATAATCTGCATAATTGTAACTATTCAATGTAATTGGTTATGTCTCTACAAAGAATTAAATACATAATTAAATATTAATTTAATTAAATAAATTGATTTATATAAAAAAATGAGATCTGATTGATTGTTTTCACGAACCAGATCTTAGTTATTTTGTATTTTTGTTATTAGATTTTATCTTAATACATATTTCTCGTCTATAACACATCAAATAGCCTTGTAAAAATTACAGGCTTGCATTTAAACCTCTTTCACGCTTTAGAATTATTTGACGAATAATTCCTGGCATATTTCATGTATATATATATTGATAAGAATATCAATAAATTAAAAATAATTTCGCGGATTTATTTGAAAGGGTAGTGTTTCGAAAAAGTCAAAACTAAACTATAAATTGGAGAATCTTTGATATTCAAAGTGTTTTTTTGATAAAATATTTGTTTCTATCTTATACGAATTTAATAAAGATTAAAACAATGTAATGAACCTCACTTAAGAACTGCTTGATTTAGTGATTTTGAAAGTTACGGATTACCGGAAGATACTTGTCAGAACACTCCCACAATTCTTGCAATTTTTCAAGAATGGAAATTTAAATATTGGTTACCTCTGAAATTCCAATTTTATAAACTTCGAAGCAAAAGCATGATAAGTTCAAGTACGAGTTTTATTTAAAAATTTAATTTCCAGAAAAATTATTTTGGTATGTGAAATTAATATTTTGAACTAACTATTAAATATTATTGGCTGTGCTATGAACTCAGAGAAATAAGCTTTAGAACAGCTATACTGCTGATATATCAATGGGAGATTGATATCCCCAAAATTGATAAATACATTTCACTCTAATCGGCTTCACAGGCAATCACTTTCACAGTACAAATATCTATTTCTATATGGCTTCCACTGGAAATAGGATAGATTTAGCATGAAATTTGTAGCCAAAGGTTGCAGCGTGTTCACTGTGTTCAACTTCCATTTGTTGCTCTGATTTTCAATATTCCAATTGAAGTTATCAATCCCTGTGCGTAACATTATATGGTTAAGTATTTTTTGTCATATTGAAAACTTCGTTCTATGTTGTGTCTAATTGGTCAGCTATCGTGTCTTAAGGTAAGTAAAATATGAAAACATAAATACCAATGAGCTAAATACCGTTATTTCCAAGGGATTCGTCTATACTCGACAACACAAAAAATCCGTATAGAGTAGTGATTTACTTACAATTTTTTTTACTTATAATTTTATTCTTTCTCGGGTGATTCATCAGTTTCGACTAAATTTTAAAACACATTTCCCGAAGTTTATGTAGAAATAAAATATTTATTTCAGTTCAGATGTTAATAAAATAAAATACTTAGCTTGTGTTAAAGCACTGCAATCTCTGAATTGCTTTACTATCTTTTTATCGACAAAATAAATTATGTTCTACTTCATTCAAAGCTTCACATTCATGATTATGAGCATTTGAAATAGCTTACGGACATTATTATGAGAGCACTTATCAAAATGAAACTAATGAATTTATCAGTTAAGTATTTAACGTTATCAAATAATCTCAACAACTACTCAAACTTGTTGCAAACCTAAGTAAATGACTTCACCTTTACGACATTGTGATTTCATAATTTTTACACATAAAATTTCTATTAATATTGAATGAATATCTACAATGAGATTTAGAAACGCAAAAATTCTCGTCTAATCCCATTCTCGGATATTCACAAAATTTATTGATAAACCAATTTTGTCGATAATCAAATGTGTAATGATTGCATTTAGAATACTTATTTAAATTTCTAATTAAATCATTATTAAATTTTCAAGCTCAAATTTTATTCGAAAATTGAAGGATGATTTATAAGCAATCAATATTTCTCGGGAACTTATATGAATTCCAAAAATTTTAATTTATTAACACATTGTTAATCATTATATTAATCCTAATGTGCTATCAATCGATTAACAGCTACACGTCTATTTATCTTAATTTTATATGATTCATGCAATACTTGTTATGCTTCACGTATCAATCACAAATAAGAGGGCTCCGTAAAGTAATACAAATGTAGATCACAAAATCTACGAAAAGGATTACAGGAACCAAGGAAATAACCCTAAAAAGGATCGATACACACAGATCCGATAAGCTCATGTACCGTCAGCCAATCAGATTCTTTCTAATATTAATCCATATGTAGAAGTTAAAAATTGGCGGGCACATACCTACAAATGGTAGTAAGCTCAAATATCTGTCAATGGCATAAGAGATACAAGGAAATTTTGAAAGTAGACCGATGTAAGAGTGAATTCAGAAAATGAAAAATAAAGATTCGTGACATTAAGCAGATACACTCAATAGGTCTATAAAAGATGTTGAAGTCCATGAGCAACTGCCAGTCTTGTTTGGTCGGTAACTTGTGTATTATTCTTAACTTTGTGAGATTTACAGCAGTCAGTCTTTTTGGTAGATTTCTATTCTGTCTGACTTATGGGTGCTGATCCCATCCTGTGTGATAGACTATCATTGACTTGTATTAATTAACTTTATTCATTGTGATTGAGCTTTTGACAATTTTAGTTCAATATAATTTTCAGGTTTAACTGTTGATTATCATCCCAACACAAACTTAGCTGCTGTGAAGCACTTGACAAAATCGATCAAAAATAACTAAAGAGGTAGAAGGAAATTTTGTCACTAGACTAGTCATACGGTTCTAACAAATGAAAAGTAAAGCTAAAAGACAACAAATCAATTCTCGCGACAAGTATATAAAAAGAAGTCGACTGTAAAGGACAATTACCAGTCTTTTTTCTTCGGTAAATTCTGACGTTATTTTATTATTCGAATTATTAACCCAGTGTGATTTGACTTTCGAACCTTTTGTTTTGATGAGTCACTTTAATCACCCTGAAAGTTATATGTTATTGAACTTGTATGAACTATTATTTTACAAATATAGTTTTGGGTATTAATTTTTAGTAATAATTTTATTTTAATATTTTCACTATATTGATAATTATAACATTATAGTTTACTGTTATGAAATTTCGGTTAAAGCTAAGAAAAAAGCCCTAAATTAAAATTTTAAATTCTTTAAGCAAAAATCTATATAGTTTATTTAATTATATTCTTAAATAAAATTTTGAATTTTTATATAGGTACTCGAGAAGAATTCTAGTTGTTTGAAATCAAATATTTAATAAACTAGAACTTAAAAATGTTCCAAAATTTGATAATTTGAAAAAAATAATCAAAGTATTTGAAGAAATATCAATTTATATAATTTTATATTAATTAAGTTATAAAATTAATTAGTGCGCGAAAATTCATCATTACGAACGTATGCGAAGGGACTCCTTTCTTAACTTAACCCGAAATTTCTTTTAAGTACTTCTATTTCCAGTACTACTAGTAATTGATTTAATAAAATTGCAATTGGTTAAATAAATAAAATCATTTTCAAGTCAACTAAATCAAAATTTTTGTTGTTTAAGAAAGATAATAAGTAAAAAGTATGCAACTGTTTCAGTCTTTCACTTTTTTTCGGATTTCAAATAAAATATTTAGTCTTACTTGCATTAATTAAGTCTTTTGGTCGACTAAAATTATGTAGTTCTAACTTTTCCCAGGTTGATATTTGATGGAGTTTTATTAAAGTCAAGATTGGAATTTTATGATATGCAGTCTATATACCGCGGTTATTGCTCAGCCTAAATAAAACTCCTTATAATAAAAGGTCATAATTTAGAATGAACTATAATATTTAACAATATGAACAAATCATGTAGTGGAATAAAATGTCCCTATTCACTTAAAAAAGTGTGGCGGTGAAGCAAAACAAAACAACAAAGTAAAATATATCAAATAAGAACTGCAAAAGGTGATTTAAAATATCTCGTACATATAATTTCTAGTGTAAAGGACTTAAAAATTTTGTTGTAGTTTGTTATGGCATCTGTTTGTGTTTTAAATTTAGTTTTATTATCATAAATATTATACTTTTCTTTATTCATGTTATTTCAAAGATTTTAAATTTTTTCTTTTGTAGATCTATATCAGATTGAGTTTTGAATTTATTCGTGCAATAAATGTCTAATTTTATTGTTTTGAAAAATGATTTTCATTATGTATTCTTTGATCAATATTTTGCGTGTGCTCTCATTAATGTATCTTATTTAATTATATAATGCAGGGGACGAAAAACTGATGGACAATAATTTTTAACGCAGTTATTTTCAAATGTATCTGACACAATTAAACTGTGAAGATTTTACAACATCTTATTCAAAAATTGAAATTCATGCTGAGGGCCGACCCTTACAAGTCGCATATTCCCCACAAATTTTCTCTCCAATATTCTTCAGATAAAATCTCTTATAATTCCTTCTGGAATCTGTAACAGCCAATCTCTCATGTATTCAGCCAATGTTCAAATATTCCCAAATAATGACATTTTTTATCACTTTCCAAGTTCAATCTTCCAATCAATTCTCAACTAAACAGCTCTTGGTTCAAAAAATAACATTTTATCAAGTGATAAAATAATTGTACAAAAATTTCAAGTGCTTAATGACTTGATATAAATGAATATTCAGTGTAATTCTCTTTCGAAATGTCCTTGATTATTTATTTATCGATGATTGCTTAAAACAGTAGTCTGGGATGATCTGATCTGGGAAGAGGTTTTAAACAATATAATATTTAATTCTCTGGCTTATGAATTTGTAGGAGATTGTAAAGAAAGGAACAGTATGAAATATGCCATGTTAATAATAATATCAATAATAATAATAATAATAATAATAATAATAATAATAATAATAATAATAATA
>JBBMOY011561411.1:0-13968 GCA_037951405.1 Platydemus manokwari | reverse complement strand
TATTATCATTATTATTATTGTTTTACTGTTATCACAGAATTATTTTTTAATTTTAGTTCTAGTATTTTTATTTTTATAATGAAAAGCACCCTAACGATGGAAAGCATCTTGGCGACAAACAAAATGGACAAATGAATATTGTAAAAATAATGATATAATGATGATAATAATGTTCTTTATATATACAAATACGACTAGTGGGAAATTTTTAAAACACTTACTCTTCTCTCGATAATTTAAAATTTCATAGATAACATGATTATATGTTTTCAAATATTGTTATTGTGATTGTGTTTCGTGTAATTTTTCAAAATTAATTATTTCCAGCAACTATTTAAATAGATTGTCGAAGGGTTTCGAGCCTGAATTGTGTATATTTTATAATTTTGAATTTAATGAGCCGATTTCAATCAATCATATATCAAATTGAAGATAATTTTCTAGTGAATTTGATGAGCATAAATTTAAATAATTATTTTCTATAATAATAATAATAATTATTATTATTATTAATGTGAGCAATATATTTTGCTAGTTTGGCTTTTGAAGCTCGAATGATTTTAAAAGTTGTATCGCAAATTCGACACTTATACTCATTCATTTTTAAGAATTTGATTTTTCATAAGGTTTTATCATAATATTGAAAAGATTTTATTTATTTAGAAAAATTGATACTATTTCTAAAAATATTATCAATGAATAGTAGATGTGAAAATCAATCTCAGTGGCAATGTAACCCTCAAATGTGAGCAAGCGCGAGCAAGTGAGTATTTGTGGGTTATGCTATCATAGACCGACTTTCACATCTACTTGTCTTTTCGTACCTAATAAATTATGGCTGTCAATAAAATAGTCATAATATGACAAATAACCAGGCCAATTTAAATTATAAAATCAGAAAATAAATATAATCATCGAGAATTTCTATCTTCTATATCAAATTTAATTACAAAGAAATTACTGTCTGAAATAATAAATTCAGAGATGAAAAAACATAATGTAACTCATTAAGTGAGTAATGGCAGATAATTATTTAAGGCTGTTGTGATAATTATTAAAGGCACAGTTAGAACAGAATTAGAGTACTTATATGACACGAAAACAAGTTGTATAAAAAACAATTACGTCGCAATTACACAGCAGGGGGTGGAAGTTTGTTGAATTATAGTTTTATGATATAAATCTTATCATTTACAGTGCTTGTTAATTTTTTTCTGAAAATATAAGCATTTCCAAAATCTGACACTGTCTGGTGCAGGCTTTTTAACTATGTACAACTTTAACCACTTAAGCATCTCAAACGAGACCCTCTCGTGCATCAAATGTGTTCAAATTTGCGCTATTCCGAGTACCTTTCGCCACTTATAAATATTATGTTTATATTTTTATCTGGAGCAATACCTTATCACCCGTTTGTATTTCATAGAGCTTAGTGTTTATTTATTGTATGCTCGTTCGAATTTAATGCGTGCTCCAGTGGCATGCGTATAACAAAACAAACATAAACAAACACTTTCAGACGTGCTTTTTCTTTTCTTCCATGGTTTTATGTAGTGTTTTTCAGTTGCATATTTTAAGTGTATTATTTTGCAAATATTTTTTACTTATTGTTTTTGATCGTTAAGTAAGTAATTTTTACTTTATATTTATACATCAATTTCTATATTCAACAATTGTCATTTATTTTATCTGATTTTTTTCAATTTTTTGCAGAATGGAAAACGATAGCGATAGCGGAGAGGAGTTCCATATTGAACATTCTGAAACCGATTTAACATGTTCAGCTCTGAGTTCTAGTTCCGACAATGAAACAGATTCAAATCAATCGCAAAACAATATATCCGACGAATGGACGGAAATAAATATTGAAAACGATATACCCGCAGCATCAACATCTTTTGACTTTACTGCAAATTCACAGATAAATGAGGAAATTTCATCGTTTACAAAACCGAGTCAATTTTTCAACTGCATTTTCAATGACGAATTAGTACAAAATATTGTAGACCAAACAAATTTGTACTATGTACAAACTATAAAAGAAAGACCATCAACTTCTTCCTCCAATGTTGAGAATACATGGTCTACCAGCATTTCAGAAATGAGGATTTTTTGTCGTTACCATGGCTATGAGTATTGATCAAAAACCGGAAGAAAAATTGTACTGGACTAGAAGACTGTCAGTTTTCACACCGTTTTATGCTAAGTTGATGTCACATCAAAATTTATTTTCATAAGAAATACTTAAATTTTACATCCACAACCAAAACTCAACAAAATTTGGCCTGCATATTTTCACCTAAATAGGAAATTCCAAGAGGCATATACACAGCACATCACTATTGATGAAAGTCTTATGTTGTACAAAGGTAGATTAGTTTGGGTACAATATATACCAATAAAAAGCCTGATTTAGGATAAAATGTTATTTTTTGTGCGAATTCAAATTGGGATATAAATGATCATCACTTATATATAGGGAAAGAAAAAATTATCGGGGAACAACAATGTGTCAATTTACCAATGCCAACGCAAGTTGTAATGACTCTCATGAAACCATTAATAAACAAAAGTTATTGCCTTACAATTGATAATTTTTATTCACCCGTTGAATGAACAGATCTTCTAGTAATACATACAACCGATATCTATAGAACCAGAAAATCTAATAGAAAAGTAAATCCTAAAAATTTAACCGTTCCAAAAAAAGTAAGGCCGGGGTTTGTGTCAGCATATCGAAAAAGAGAAGTAATTGTGATAAGATGGAAGGATAAGAAGGATATGTTCTTTCTCTCTACCATACATGGCACCGACTCCATAAAATATTTAAAGAAAAATATTAGAAAGAGCAAAGGACTACAATTTCAGCATGGGAGGTGTTGATAGAGTAGATCAATACCTCTCAAATTATTATGTTTTATAAAAAAAACATTTTTCCATTAATTGGAACAAGTCTTGTGGAACGCATTTTTGGTACACAAAACAAGTGGGCTCTACGAGTAACTTGGAGTTTCGCTAACTACTAATCAGTGAATATGTAGAAATGTATCATGATTTACAGTATTCGTCAAAAGATGGTCGTCCAAGCAAGAGAAATCCATTAAGATTGACAGAACGTCACTTCTTGGAACCAATTCCAAGTACCGAAAAAATTGGCTTCAACAAAAAGATGTGCCATCGACTGCAGTAAACAAAATGAGAAGGGGAAGAAAATTCGGTGTGAAAATCGGTATTATTGTTCTGACTGCAATGTGGGCTTATGTTTGACACCTTGCTTTAAGATTTATCACACAAAGTTGAATTTTTTTTTAAATTAACGTTTTTCAATTTTTTAATGTTTTTTTAAGTTTATATTATGATTTCTACTTTATCAATATTATAAATAAAAACAAAAAACCTGCTTTTTGAACCTCATTTCACAGAGAAACCTTCGCATAAAGTGGTTAAAGCAAACATTTTTTATCTGTTTGAGAAATAAAAATTTTAAATTTACACCATGATAAATATGTTACCAAATATTCAATAATATAAAATACACTTGACAAAGTAATTTTCCTGCATATATGTGTGGGATTATAATGATGATAAATGGGACGCATATTTAAAGAAATTTAAGTTACAGATTTGTGTTTTAATAAATTTTTAGCCACTTAAATGATTTTGTTTGAAAAATATTTAAATAAGTGCGCATATTTAAAATAATACTATTTGAAATAAAATATATTTTTATGTTCAAAAAACAGTCGTTTTTCAAAAAATCCGAAGATAATCAGACTCAATCAAAATGTAATAATATAGATTCAAAATTTACAGAATTATCTCTTGATAATATTCTTGAAAAATCTCTGAATAAATATAGTACAGATAATTGTTTTAAGACAACTGTCAATAATGTTAAAGAAAAGCAGAAAGAATTCGCGAAAAACTTGTATATTAAAAGTCAACAGATAACAATCAAATCTTCGAATATATTACTCAAGAATTCTGAACTGGAACTAATGCCTCAAAAGAAAAAAATTTCATTTATCTTTGAAAACCCATCGGAAAACATAAAAGATTTTAATATTTTATCGAGATATGTTATACCTTCGAATGTAATAAATTTAATTAAATATATTAAGTATACTAAGAACCGTAAACCTTTGGATATAAATAAGTTAATTGAGTCTGCCGAGAAACCAGAATTTAAAAAACTTGTACCAAATAAGTACCAATTAGGGAAAGATATCGTCCCAAGTTATCTTCTTAAAAGAACTAAGAAATCCAAAATAAGTGCAAAAGAATCGTCAAATTCCAAACATAAATTTGATTCAATAATCAAAGCTCATAAAACACATGGTTCATATTCAAATAATGATGTCAACTTAACTTTTGTGGGTTTTCCAAAATCTGGTAAAAGTACGATAATCGGAAATATTCTTTTATATTTGGATGTTTTGGATAATTCTTTTATTAAAAAAACGGAATGGGAAGCTACGAAAATGAACTCGATAGAATACAAATCTGCTTGGCTTATGGATACATCGAAAGATGAACGATTTTACAAAGAAACAATTTCCACTTCGTTTTATTGCATCGATGTTAACGGTAGATCGGTCAATTTGATTGATTCGCCCGGAAATTTATGTTATTATGAAGAAATGATGAAGAGTCTAATCAAATCTCACCACATCCTGTTGGTGATCAATCTGACCACTGATTGGTGCTCAACTACGTTGTCATTTAAAAATTATGATTACCTTTACAATGTATTCTACATCATGAAAATATTTGCCATTGATAATTTGGAAATTCTGTTCGTAAATACGCACCAATTTCATGAAAATGTTGAAAAACCTTTCTTAAAAATCAAATCGATTTGGAAAAAATTTTTCAAATCAAATTTAAATCATTCAATCATTGGCAATGTGTTGGATATTCAAGCATGTGAATTGAAAGCAATTATTGATCGAATCAATAACCTACCAATGAAACCACTATCAATGGAATTCGATAAGCCATTATTGATGGAAATTGTCGATATTCATAAACCCATTGAATCGGCTCTTCCTGTAATATCGGGTTACGTAATTAGAGGTGGAATTTCTTCCGGAGTCAATTATCGAACCAGTAAAGGGTTGATTGTACCGGAAATTGTTGAATGCACAGTAAAATCAATGAAAGTTCAGGAAGGAAGTAAATTCTATTAAAGCACAAAATTTGATTAATTATGATTTTGAAAAAGATGAATTAAAAACGAAATCGTTTGCGTTCGCGGGTCATTTCGTGGAATTAACTCTCTCAGAAATCGATACCGAAGATAAAATCAAGAAAGGAAGCTTCATTTGTCATCCTGATTATCCTCTGACGATTAGCGATCATTTTAAAGTGGAGATACGAATATTCAATTGTGATATCAATATTCCAATAATGAATGGAATGAATGTTTGATTTGATTGGTTGATGATTTGTATTGGATTTGATTTATTGATTATTAAGATGTTGCTATGGTTCAAATGTCGTAGCTGTTTCTGTCAATTAATGAAAATATTAACGGTGGAATATTATGAAAATAAACAAAAAATCGTGAAAAAATCTCCCCGGTAAATTGATTAAAGAGTTTTTGTGTGGGGAAATATTATTGATTTATTTATCATAATTCTAGATTGATTAATAAAGCAGGCTGTACTGTGACAGCACAAATCAAAATTGAGCAATTATTAGCCGTCGAAATTGGTTCACTTTATCATTTGGATGTTTTTCTATTATTTTCGGAATTGAAATTATTTGCAGCGGGAAAATTTGTCAATACTGTATAATTATGATTACAACGATGATATTGTCTTTCATTTTAAATAAATATTAACATATTTGTCAATTTTTTGTAATTCTTTTTTATTATTGAGTGTTATTTGTAAGCCATCAGATAATGCCTTACCAATACACATTGATTAGTGTGTTTACGTAAATTATTTGCTAGAATAAATATTTACTGTTTGTTAGATATTTATTAAAACAACTGAATTGGTTTGACCATATATTTTATAAATGTTGCCAATCTTGATAGAATGACTTATAGGTAAATAATTAATTTTAATTACTCATTCATTGTTAGTCTTATTGTTCATTTCCTTTAAGACCAAACTTTTTAAAGAAAATAAGTCAGATTTTTTGGAATTAATTTTAAACTTAAATAACAATTTTGTGAAAAACCAATAACACCGCTGCTATTACAATATTTTACTAATGTTTATTCTTGATACAGAATGTTAAAGTTACAAAGATCTCATGAAGAATCTTACACAACTTCTTATTTGAAAATAATATTATAAAAGTAAACAAGAAAAATATAAAATAGTGCAAACAACTATCAAATTGATAATTATGATTCTTGTTGCTATAATAATATTAAATTTGATGTTATTAATTTAAAATAATATTAAAGTAATTAGTAAATATTAAGAAATTCCTATGAAGCATTTTGTTTAAATTTCTAAATGAAATTAATACTTCTACTAAAATATTTCAATTAATAGTTTTACATCGTTTAATTAAGTTACAATGATTAAATTATTTTTCATAGTTACAGTTTTTATTACTTGTATCAAATTGTCATTTTTTCATTCATAGTAAGCATGTTGTGAAATTTATCTGTTTCTAATGTATTTCTAGTGTTTCGACTGATTTTGAAGTTCACCGAAATTGGTTAGCTATAACTCATAGTTTACCCATAAAATTTTGGTATTGTGACGTACTTATTTCTGAATAATTTTAAACATTTTATTTACCCATTATTAGAATACGTCCAAATGGACATTAGATTATCCTCCTTTGTTCGCATGGTTCGAATACGGGTTGTCACAATTTGGCAAAGAGTTCGATAAAAATATGACAATTGTTGAAAACCTTAACTATATGTCATACAGTACGAAACTTTTTCAAAAGTTATCCGTTATTATATTTGATGCTGTTTACATTCTGTCCATATTTAAGTAATTTAACTAGAAACGATTTTATATCTAGAAATAACTGTTTTCAAGAATTATGTTTTGTAAGCCGATTTCAAAATTATTACACGATTCGTTATTTGGTATCTTGACGACATTGACATTATTGGGATCATTTGGATTGCTTTTAATAGATCGTATTTTCTGTTTTACTATGATGTCGATTTTTATTTTGGTATTTAATTGATTTAGATATTCATTTCCAGTACAACGGTATGCTTTTCGGTGTATTATTTTTGAGTATTTCCAATTTAATGAAGGTAATCTTTTGATTTTATTATTTTTTTTTATTAAATTTTAATTAATTTTTTTATTGAAATTACAATGTAATGGAATTTTAAATTAATTATTTATTTAAAACCTTTATGATGTTTGAAAAATATTCTGAAAATAATAGCATTATCTATAAAGATATCCATCATTTAACATGATTTATTTATTCAGAATCGTCATTTGTGGGCTGCATTTTGGTTTGCTGTTTTGTTGAACCTAAAGCATATTTTTATTTATTATGCTCCCGCTTATGGGGCATTTTTATTCTTCCATTTCTGTTTTGTGTCCACTGTTGACAATGTCAATAAAACGAGTAATATTTCATTTAATTATATTAATATTAATATTTTATATCAGTCAAATATCATTTTGATTACAAACGGTTTTGTCAACTCGCTTCAATTGTCATCGGTGTTTTTGCTGTTTCATTTGGACCATTTATAGCTATGGTAATGATATTTGTTTCATTTCATATGATAATCAATAATAATTATTATTAATATATTATTACATTAATTAATCAAATTAATGTTAATTAATAATTATTAATATTAATATATTATTAGCTCAATTAATCAAATTGATATTAATTAATAATTATTAATATATTATTACATTAATTAATCAAATTAATATTAATTAATAATTATTAATTATGATCTGAAATGAATAATTATTAAATATAATAAAATTTTATTAAAATTAATTAATTAGTTATTTATAATTAAAAAATTATCTGTTATTGGTGACATGGGTTGGAGATTGTGGTTTGGTTAAATGATTATTAATAATTATCTTATCATTGTCTATGTGAAGCATACGATGATATGGAAACCAAAAATGGCATGACAACATGTATCTAGGCGCACGTGACAAGTGAGAATCTAGATGGATGAAATAGGATTGTGTTCCATTATATGTCAATGAATGAATCATTAAATGATTGATTTGAGGTCTTGTATGATACTGATGAGTGAAACTGGTTTATCAGGGAATTACAAACAACATTTACATCTTCCTGAAATTTATATCTGTTGGTGTGTTACTTTCTTTTTATCTTGTAGTTATTAGTTGGGTCATTAAATAGACCATTTTTATTCACATCATCTATTTTTCTTTAAATCTATATTTATCGAAATCTGTTTTGAATTTGAATCTCTTCGAAACTTTTATGTTGTCCTCAACTTCTTTTTCTCTAGAACTTTCAATGATCTGCTCTTCCATGATTTACACTTTCCCAGAGAACGCTAAAGTAATCATATTTTCCGACTCTTCACCCTACTTTTAGATAGAATTATTTGCCTTCCTTGTCTTGATTTGCTTTGGTAACATTATTTTTGTAACATTCTCTCATTGAGTTTATTGGCTTTAAAAATTATCATCCTATCTAAATCACTATCGATTAATTACCCTCGAATCTACATTTTCTTTTCCACTGGTTGATATTCAGTCAAAAACTGTTTTGGGTTTTCCACTTGTCCTCTTCGGCTAGACAAATTTTGTGTATTATTTTTATATAATAGAAGTTCTATCTTATTTTTATGAATTAAATAGAGAACCTGTATAACTTTTGCATTGATATTCAATATATAATGATTACATACAATGTGATGTCATTCATATGTTAGATTGAAAGTAAATCATAAAATTATTATCAAATGTAAGAAGTCAATTATTTTAAGATATAAATAATATTTATTAATATTATTATCATAATTGTCATAATCATATGTTATTATTATCAAATAATAATAACAAAAAATAGACAAAAGCGATGATGAAAATGATCATTTGACAATAATAATAAATAATAATTATTATCAAAATGATAATATCAATAAAAATAATGATGATAATATAATTTCTGAAATCAATATTTCATCATGTGAACTTCTTTCATCCATCGGCTCATATTATCTCTCAATCAATCAAGCGCCTTTTAAAAGCATATTAATTGATATACGTTAATAAAATAATTTGATACATTTAGATATCAAACATTGTATTAAATAGCATGAGAAATCCATCAAGTTTAATCTAAAATATCATTTTATTTTTTAAAATTTTTATTTTTAATTTAATCCATATTGGGTAAAAATTTATTTATTCAATAAAAATATAGCTTACATGATAAATACTTCATTATAGAAGTTCCCATTGTCATTATTATTATCATATGTAGGTTTTCTTATTTGTTTGGTTCATGTTAATCATTTTTTTAAATATAGAATTTTAAAATTAATATCTTTATATCAATCTATGCTAAGATTTAATAATAATTTAAAATATATTTGTTCCCATTATTATTATCTAAGATAAAAATACACACACTCAAGTAATACTAAGATATTCCACTTTAACTTGTTGGTAAACGCTGATTGGTTGATTGTATTATTTTAAAATTTTTAGAATCAATTCGGCCAATTGATGAGCAGATTATTTCCATTTGATGAGAGAGGATTAACTCACGCATATTGGGCACCGAATATGTGGGCAATTTATAATTCACTGGATATGGCATTCTCCAAATGGGGTATGAATGTTTATTAGAGAGCATATTTTATCATCAATTAACAGTTGGTGTAATGACTGGTGTATCTAGCTTGTCAAACGATATGACCAAAGGTCTTGTAGAGAAATATAATCATTTAATATTTCCAAGCATTAAACCGTTAACAACATTAATGCGAACAATTGCAAGTATTGTGGTAAGATCAAGTGATATATTATGCATTATAATGATAATTTATATATAATTAACTCTAAAATAATTTCTGACATGTTATGATTTGATTCTTAATTCAGTGAATTGTGTCATTATTGATGTTTATGAGATATTATTCTCTTTAGATTATATTTATTCTTTTACTCTTTATTTTTGCTTGTTTTTATTTAATATTTGTAAAAAAATAAAATATTTACAATATCTAATCGATTTCTTAATGCTATTAACAATTTATAAATGAGGTCTAGTTTTGGTAACCATTAGCAACTAAAATTTTCACCTAAATCATCATTGGATACCGATCAATATTTTGCATCCAATCAACAATTCAAGATTATATATAATTTTTCTATTTTTAGCCTGCTCTTATCAAATGTCGTTTTGCCAATTCGATTAGTGATTTTTTCAAATTACTGATTATCTGTGGATGGTCAGCATTTATATTCGGCTGGCATGTTCACGAGAAAGCTATTCTTATGGTAACATTACCATTCAAGTGAGTATATTGGATAATTACTATTTTATGAGAAAGGGAAATATTACTGATTGATTTTGTGAGTGCCATGGTGATATGGAATTAAAATGCAATTACAACAGCAATTCATGGCAAGCAGCACGTGTCAAGTTACAGTAGAGATGTTGTGAGTTGAAATTTCATTGGGTAGACAGGATTATAAAACCGATTTATCAGTGTTCATGATTTATGATCTCAACTCACATAATCCATCCAATCATTGAGGAGTTTGTGATCAAATTTCATTTTCACGAAAATCTCATTAATAATTTAATGCCATAGTATTTAACAAAATATTCCAAGAATTTATATAAAATTATATTAAAATTATTTCGGTGGTTTTAAGCCTTGACCTCTAGAAAATATTGACAATCTCTGTCTCTATCTATACTTAATTGATTATTGATGACAAAATTTATCTCGAGTTGTACCACAGTTTCCTTCCCTCGTCATGTGTGTACAACACAATACGGAAGAGATAATTGCAAAAATCCCTCATGATAGATGACTGGTTTTGTAGAGAGAAATTATTTATTGAATCAAATAATCTAATAAAATGTAACGCATTTTTCAATTTTAATCATAATTTTGCTTTTTGGATTTATTTATAAAATTACATTGATAAATATTAATAATTTTATTGAAAAATTTTGTTCTTTGCCTTTAATGTCTATTTATAAATGATAACAAAGCTTGGAGACATACATGTTTGATTCCAGCTTGATAATGAATATGTCAGTATTAAAGATTATAAACTAGAAATCATTAACCGAATTTAGGTTTACATATCGTTACTGAACTTATTGTCAAGGGCATAAGCATAAACATTGGTTAATAATGAATATATAACTTTTAGTTTATTATTTGAATAGTAATTTATCTTTTATCGAGCAATTAGTTATGTTTATAGAGTTGTTATAAATAAAAGTTGTTATAATTCGTTAATAGTTATTTGATAAACCGACTGATTTTTAGTTCTGTGATCATAATTTTAAGCAAATCATCCATGAATCCGTCCGTTTAATTTATTGGAAAACAAGTAACCATTGACCATTGGTCGCTATTTAACATTGAAGTGGTCCTACATTTCATGGATATGTAAAAGATTCTTGTTATTTCTTGATAAAATCTAGTGCAGCGTACCAAACAAGATATTTTTATCTCAATACTAAAGAAAAAATAATTTTCAAACAAATATTACAAATAGCTTCAATAAAAAATTTTTTCAACAATGTATAAATTTAAACAATATCGTGTAAATAAGTGATCTTCACACGTATTGTATTGCGACCCACTTTACGAGTCCAAATTTTTTCACGACTTCTAGAGACTGAAATAAAAATAATAACATCAAAAAATTAATGTATTTAATAATAACAGCGATTTTGCATATTCTGGCATAAAACATCAAGTCTTAGCTCTATTTCGGTGTTGGCTGGTCTCAGTACTAATTCCAGAGCTTTAAAATTCGATCGATATTCTGTCTTAATATAAGTCAGAATATTTTCTTATGAATGCTTTACTAGAACTTTGAAATTTCTCGCGCCCCGCTTTTTGAAGAACACTGGTGTAAAAAATAGAAAGTAATATTTAAACAATAAAAAAATATTTCTAAATATCTGACATTTGAAAAACTATCGCGACTGATCTATGCTGTTTTACGTTCTCATTTTGAAAGAATAGATACTAATCTATTTTAAACAATATTTCATCGTATTGTGTAATTTTATAAATTAATCATGAATTGTTTACATTTTTTAGAATCCTGGAGATTTTGGATCCCAAATGTCTGGGATTAGGATTTTATGTGACAACAATAGGTCACTTTTCTTTGTTACCTTTGATTCCCACTAAACCAGGTAATTTGATCGCTTTATATTGTTTTTGTTTGAATAAAAATTAATTTATGATTCGATCCTGTAAAATATATCATAACACTGTGATTTGGTTTGATCTCGAATAATGTCTTGATAAAGCTCTTAAAATATGAAAGATGAGAACTATAATTGGTTTACTAGTTTTTTAGTATATATTTTTATTCAGAGTTTACTCTTAATTATATTTTGGAGCAAATAAAATTTCATTCTCAAAATTCTAAACAAAAATATCTCACCTTATTTATACATTTATGAAATAACCATTATTTCGATTATGGATGTGATCCGAATATCAGTTACCAAAGATTACTCGTAATTCCATTCAATCTCATAAAATTATTTTGGAGACTTTTACTTCAGCGTGTTTTGACTTTAAATTGATGTTAAATTTGATTTGAGTAAATTGAGAGAGATTGATTTGTGATAAACAGCTGAAAATATCGATTAATTATAACTGTTGATAAAACCACTTGTCGAATGTTTCATTGCTTGTGATTAGTTTTTAATAATATTTATTTACAAAACTTGAATTATCTAAGATAAGTAAGTCACATAAATAAATTATATAAGTAGCTGGAGTGTTTTGTCTTAAATCGATCCAGGAATACCTTATTTTATTGATTTTTTTAAGAAAACTGAGTTAATATCATTTTTTCTGCAGCAAATAACACGCTTATATATTTATAAAAACATTTAGATAATTAACAATCTTAGATTATTGTCTAAAAATGATTAAAACAAATCGATTATTTATTATATCTTATCGAATATTAATTTTACTGGAATATTGCATTCAATTTAATTCTTTTATATTTAGAATATGGCTTGAAAATTGCATTGTTTTTGGCTTGCACGTGTACCCATTATATCCAAGTTAGCTATATGTGTGGTGAAAAAGTGCTTAATACTATCTCTCCATTACTTAAATTACACTTGGCAATGGTTCTTCCGTTATGGATACTCACTGATTTCATTCTTCCAATATTTTTGCCCAGACTAGAATTTCTCCCATTGATGATGACGTCATTATTTTGTGGAATAGGTCTTGTGATTTCATATTTACATTTTTATTTATACTATTGGACTGGTAAAAGTGAATGGTTAAGTTTACAAGATAAGTTACAAGTTTCGAAATCAAAGAAAGTTCAATAATCGCTTTGGGTAATTGTAAAAAATCGTAATATAATGTTTATGTTGATGGTTATTGGTTCAGTTTCAGTTGTTTTTATAGATATCTGTTATTTTGAATTTCAAATTTTTCAATATTTGAAATGAATCGATATTATTATTATTTTATAATGGTTAAGGAAAATAAATTCTTATTTTATTTATAATTGGTATTGGATAAGTAGTGAATATTTTATAACACTTTAATCATTTAAATTCGAAGCAAATGAAAATTATCTTTCGATATTGTTAAATTTTAGTTCGTTGGCGTATTTTTGCTTGTTTTAAAAACACTTTGTGAATATAGAATCATATTTTTCAGATTCCTTTAATTAAAATTTATCTAATTAGAAGGAATGGCCTACACGAACACACCTGGTGCCTGGAAGCCACAATGTCAAAGCAGTGCCTCTCGTGCCACGTGAG
>JBBMOY011560300.1:0-13968 GCA_037951405.1 Platydemus manokwari | reverse complement strand
AACATCTTCATTTGGTAAAAAAGCAATTGGACAAAATGATGTAGAAAATCGGAAAGAACTTTTGGTTCACCCTAATATTATAATTTTAAATGCCCTTAAATGAAATTTAAAAAATGAGACAATAATAGATGAAAAATCATTTAATAAAAAGTAACACAGCTGTGTTGTTGAGTAAATTGAAATTGTCGAGATTCACAAAATTTAATCAATAGTTCCGTTGAAAGCTGTCTCTCTTTGTTTTACTTATTGCAGTATTAATGAAATGTATTTATTTATGCATTAATAGTAAATATTTAGTGTTTATTGGTGATTTAACCTCTAAATATAAATGCTGTATTTACAAGAATAGTCTGATAATATATTTAATAAACAAAGTTAATCAAATAGTAGTGCTAATAAAAATATTCCACGTTATTGACTAATAGAAATGAACAAATAGATAATATCCTTAATTAAATAATTTCTACAATAATGAACCAATTAAAATATAATCAATCCATTGAAATATTAAAGGATTACACATAACCAGGATTTATTTAAATTGTATTAGTTTTTAACTCTCCAATGCCTTTGATTCTATAAAGATTTAAGCTAGTAAATCATTTTAAAAAGCCATCTAAATAATTAAAACCATCTACAGCTAAACAGTATCTCTTGTAGAGATTTTATTCTCAAATTAGATCAAAATAACACATTTTACTGGAAGGCAAATACAGTCCTTGTCTATAATGAGTTGAGATTGATTGAAAATCTGGGAAACATAAATGAATGGTATCAAAATAGTAAATAAACTCTAATTTCTCAATAACTGTATGTCCCAGAATGGTAACCATTAATTTTACAGTAGCTGTTCATAACCCGTGATTATTCGATATAAATTTATTTTAAAATTGATATTAATCAAATTATTTATTTGTTCATTTATTGATTCATTATTTAGTAATTTATTAATAGATTTATTATTGATTTTTATCATTGTTATGGTCTATGAACATCATTGGCTTATTTTATTACATATTGATTATTGAATATCGATATTACATTTAAAAGCGGAAAAAATTAATTAAAGTTATTTAAAATTACGGAAATAAGATTGGTGAACAAATACCAATTACTGATAGCGATGTTAATCGATATGACTATCTCAGGCATTTTTGAAACTGCATAACAAAAAATGTGTATTGTTACATTTCAGTGAAATTTTTTTCATCAACCAAACAATCCCTCGGTCCCCTACTAAATTTTCTGAATTTAAAAAATCATACTGATATATATATATATATATGTGTGTGTGTGTGTGTCTGTGTCTGTGTCTGTGTGTTTGTGTGTGCATGCAGAAATTTGTAAGATTTCATTAAATATAAAAATTATGTATTACGACTTTGTATTTAGACCATTTTATAGGATTTCATTAAATATAAAAACTCTATATTAAGATTCTTTTCTAAATTAACAAGTCGGAAAACCATAATAGAATATTTTTAAATAATTCTAGTTAATAACTAAATTAAGATTTGCACTAAATATAAAATGGAAATTTTTGAAATCATCACAATATTAACTGAAATTATAAATTTAAATAATCCTCGGTGATAACTACTTATTAATTATAATCATCATAAATTCCAAATCAAGTAGTTTATCGTATACTCATTATAAATCGAATATTTATGAAAGTCATGAATTCAGTAACAAACCAAATTATAGAAAATTATAGAAAAACAAGTCTTCAACAATCACCAATGGGCTAACAAAACGACAATCTAAATAAAGATCTTGTCTAAACGGATATGTGTAAACAACATGAATAATATTTACTTTTGTTTCAAGGACTATTTTTCTAAAACCGTCAAAATCGTATAAGATAAATTCATAGAATTATTTAACATTGTACTCTTATTTGTAAAGATTGGGAAAAAATTGGTGGAAAATCCCAAATCTTCATTTTATTCATTAAATAATAAACTTTATTCCAAATATTAATAAATCTACAATTAATATTAGTAGCGTTATCCTTTATTCTGAATAGAATATCCTGAATTGAAGAATATCGATGGATTCATTGATAGTTACTTTTGGATATTATCTGAGTTCAAAGAAATGATTCTGAACTTTGATAATTTTTCTCCATAATTTCCGAAATAATAATTTCAATCACAAACATTAAACAAAACGATGTGCCATAGGCGTATTAATTGTTATAAATGAATGTCAGTTGGTTTTATATATTTTGATTTATTCCCAACATAATTTTCTCTCATTATATCAATATCATAATTCATGTATTGGATTTTAAAAGATTCTTTGTATTATTTAAAACAAATCTTTGATTTGTTTCTTTTTGTTTTATTAATTGTGGGAATAGATTTTAAATTATTGACCTTTTATAAAACATTAGTTTTAACCATTAACAAAGAATGGAGTACACGAATCTTTATATATAAATTTGCTTAAAATAATTGTTTATAGTTTATATATTTATTATACCATATGCCATCTATTCTTCCGAATTCGAATATCTGAATTTTCAGTTTTAATAACTCCATTTTCATTGCGCTGGTGAATTTTTTCCAATCTTTGTCTTTCAGCTGCATCTTGAGCTTTAACCAGTTCTTCATAATATGATTCTTTACCGAATCGATTCGGATCGTACAGTTCCGGAGGGTAATTGGTACCAGTTTCATTTATTTGCATGTAATCAATCAATTTCTCATAAATGCTAGGATTTCGGAATTCTTTATTATTGAGGATAAATTGTATTATACCTCCTGGATTATTCTTAGCTTTAGAACGTAATTCTAATATTCTTTGTTCGTGCTCTTGAGGAAGTTTAGTTGTCGGGAGATCAGGTAAACAGACCAGAGAACGATTATGGTAAATTTGGTGAGAAAGTAAACAGGCTAATTCCGTACTTTTCTGGTTTCTTATATAGAAGGCATCATTTACTGTTTTCAATGACTGACCATTATAACTTTTTGAATCAAGATCAGCATTTGGATCATTATTCTCATCTTTTACGTTGTTCGATTCATGGCCGTTCATGTTGACACATTCATAATTATCAAGTGATATTAAATTATGTGCATTTCCTCTATTCTTCACATAGTTATAATAAGATTTTGTATCAAAATCAGCATTATCATTGTCAGAATCATCATCTTCATCAGTAACATAAGAAATAAAACAACTGGTTTCAGGCTTTCTTATTTGATTTGATACAACTTCTTCGTCTGATGAATCTGATTCATATAATACAAGGGGCTGCATAACAATATATCCGTATATTTGCGTTGTTTAAAATAAAGAATGAATATCCTTAAATATTTGTACTACAATTGTAATTATTAAAACAAAATTTTAAAAATACTTGAATTTAAACAAAGTACATTGTTATTTTTATAAAGCTTATTTAATTAAATTTTATTTTAATTCAGAATAATTATAACGATAACTTAAATTAGCCGAAAGTGAAAGGAAGAAAAGCAAATTAATTTTTCAAAACTGATTATCACTTTTCTTATACCTGAAAATGTCTCGACCAGTATTCATGACACAGTAGACATGAACAAAAGAGCCAATGGGAGAAATAATATTTCAAAACTGAGAGTGACATGTGAAAAGTATGATGTTTTTCTCCTCGATCAAAACAAGAAAGTTGTCTGTATAAAGGATAAGACAACCGAATGATTTGCATTTTGGACTTCAATGATGAATTTAATTCTCATCTAACTGGTTAATAATTTAAGTAAAAATAACTTTTGAAAATGACTTCTACTAATCTCAAAACAGTGTTTTTGGCACTGCGTTTCCATAGCAGCATCGTAAATAAATAAAATAACAATTTCGAATAAAATAAATTTTTTAAAGAAATAATAATCTTATCATTTTTAAAATGAGTTGTTTTACAAAATAAATAAATAAATCATAATATAAATATTTAGTTCTAACAAATACAACGCTGCAATACATCTATTAACCCATCTTATGCCAGAAATAATTACCGAGGTATATTATTATTAATAATAATTCAATCTCTAAAAAGATATTTAATGTTGGATAAGGTTATTAAGTAGAACAGTTGATAAACACAAGTTTTATATTTACAAATAGCATTGTTGCTAGGTTACCATTAAAAGTGCCTGAAAAATGTGGGATTTGTTTCTGAAATTAAAATAAACATATTATTACACAGTTGTCATCGGATTCTTGACAGTGCGAATTATCTAATGAAATTATTCCAATTTCCAAGCTTCGTTTTGGTTAATTGTTATCGGAAACTTTTTTCATTATTTAGAAACATTGAGCGCCTAATTTAGCTTTTACAATTTCAATAATAGTAATATTTGTTAATAAATTTTGTGAATATTTATAATTTTTATATCTCAATTTTTTGGTTGGTTTTTACAGTAATTTGAAATTATAAAACTCATTTTAACTCTTCTGCCGATTAATTATTTCAAAAAAATTTTTACATTTGATAATTTAAATTATTTATTTAATTAAAACAAAATAATCGTTGTGAAAATTAAAGTTCATAAATGATTGTTATATATCAAATATATTTATTTATTTCATTTAATATAGCTCAGATGTTGAATGAAAACATTTCATAACGATACATATCACTAGTCGTGGATCAATATCATCATCATAAATGAGTTTGTATATACTTATTGTTCTATCTTTAGTAAGAGACATTCACATGACTTATATTGTCATGATGTTAACTCATTTATGACTGATTTAGTTTAATTCTAGATAAAAAAAATCAGTAATAATGAATGCGCCGGGTTTTTGTAGGTTTTACGTTTTTTAATTGATCTATCCAAAGCTTTAATTAATTTCTCAGATAAAATTAAAATTTTAAAATACCTGTTTAAACTTGAATTTCTTACTCTTGTAGTTTCATCGATATTTTTGTAATGAAATTGTAATTATTATTATAATATATTTTTAAAATTATCTACATTGTGGTGTAATCTTAAAATTCTAATAATGTATGTGAATATTTCGTCGATTATAGTTGAAATTCAGCGTGTATTGAAATAGTTGGTTAATAATTGAAACAAATTGCTTGGCATATTTACCACGGTGCTTGACATTTACTAGATTGTTTCATGGACAAAAATTTTCAAAAACCAGTGATTATTTATTAACAAAATTGATTATATATTAAGATTCTATATTGAATTAACATTTCAGAAAATTATTTTTTTATATTGACAGATATTTTTAACAGAAAATTTTTAAATATATTTAAATAATTATTTAATTAAGGTTTGTAAAATAAAAATATTATTTAACTCAATAAATGCTGAAAACATAAATTTAAATCCTCACCAGTAATTACTATTTATTTAATTATAATTATCATAAGTTATTAATAAATTTTTGTAAAATTACTGATATTTCCTTCTTTAACAATTCTCATGGTGCTAAGGTAAAGTTCACCGAAATAGGCGAACCTGTGGCTAACAAGATTATAATTTCTGTCACGTAAGACATAAACAGTGATCGATAAAATTGTGACTTGTAGTCAAATTCAGCATTGCAGTGAATGATAATTTTAATATCAGATGCATTTTCTTATCTTTCCTGATAAAACTAAAATTGAAGATCTTGGCTTTCCTGTTTACACAGTGTTTAGTTGTAAGTAGTTTGATATTGCGTTGAATTGTGAAAACTATGAATTCCAAATTTTTACTCAAAGATTTTGTTGATCAAACAACGAAATTGCAATACTTTGTTTATTCTATATTTTTTCAGTTATTTTGATGTAATAATAATATTTATGAATAACTAATGTTTGTAAGAGTCTTTTTTGTTACGTTCGGTCCTTATAGATTTTTTTTAATAAGCTTAATCCTATTTGAAATCAGTACTGTCTTAATCAGTCTCTAAGAGTTCTTGATTAAGGCCACAAGTGTAATATACTTCCACCCCGCACAGCCTTATTGTATGATGACAATAGGTGTGGCAGTAGCGATATATTTTATTAATATTAATTATCAGTCTCAAATTACAAAAAATCCTATTTCAAAACCCATAACTATGTTGATTAACACAAATAATCAGTTATTCTTTTATGAATGAAAATAAAATTTGTTGTTAATAATGACACCAATACACAAGGGCTAATAAAACAATAAAATAAAATAAAATTACAAATAAGTTTAGTACTACCATATACAGCAAACTACACTAACAAGAAAATCCTACAACTTCCAGAATTAAGACGGTTAATAAACTCCTACTCAAGGAGCAAAACCGGTTACCATGCGCGATAACTCATTGCGTCTTAATTTTTATAAATTAATTTATTATTTCAGGGTATTTTGAAGTATTTGGAATTAGTAATTTTATTTGTATTATAATTTTACATATATACACATAATAATTGATATAAATATCGATATTTCAGAGTAATTGTTGCTTAAAGAATCCAAATTATAAAAATACACAAAGATTAAATAAAAATTGATACAATAAAAATTAATAGATATACGTACTGACATGCAATTATTGTACACATATTATTTCAATGTAAATTCACTGTCTAGTTGGGCCAAAGCCCCAACATATCTATTATTATGTAATTAATATGTAATTTATAGGCTTGCAGCTCGTATGGGTATTATCCCGACAATAACAACAAATTTAAACTTAAACAATTTATTCAAACTTAGCGCAAAAGTGATTTCCTGAAACTACGCACCTAACCACATTTGAGAGGAATCAAACACCTGAAATCTTTTACCTTGAAGGACTTGAGTCATTTTCATAAAGAATTCGTTCTATCTTAATAGAACACCTTACATTAGAATTACAATAAATTCAATAAGTAATCTAGCAATTATTTGTCAATTTTGCCTAATCAGTTATATTTAAATAAAAATTTTAATGAATTAACAAAAATTTCAAAAATATTTTATTATTAAAAAATGTAACATTAAATAATTTTAAATAATTTAAACATAATAATATATCTAGCAATAAAAGCTCTTTGGAGAGATTTTACATTTGCTTAATAAAGGTTTGATTTGTTTATATTAATAAATAATTTACGAAAATCGTATAAATGAATTCTTCCACTGAATCTTCAATTTGAAACGAAGTATCTATGTGAAATTTCGAGATCTTCTTTATTATAGTTTTTTTAATCTTTACATCCTCAAAGGCTGCCAGATGTATACTGTGCGACAATTTTTTGTTATTTTGCTGATAAATTGAAACCATTGGCCTTGAAATTTATTTTGATCTTCAACATATAAGCTAATTCTTTGTTCTGCGTTTTTCTCTTGAACGAGAATATAAAATAAATCAATATCTTAAAATTTAGTATTATTAATTGTTTGCAGAAAGTAATTTTATATTCTTTATACAAATCTATAAAAAATACTGCAATTTATGCTAATAGATAAAAATTTAAATAATTTGTAATATTTGTTTAAATCATTAATACAACTATTATTCAATCGTTTTCAAATGAGATGTTTTGTTATGCATGCAAGGTATTATTTTATATGTAGCACTTTATCCTCCGGCTGTCATTTTTTTCATTCGGGTGAAAAGTAGCTTAAATAAAATTCAGTAAAACTTTTATTTATGATAAAATATTACTGAAATATTTTGTTTACTTTGAAGTAATTTAAAATTTGTAATGTTAATTGAAAAAAATGTTAAAAATGAAAAGTCGAGTAACCATTTTGATCGTGTTAGGTAATTATTAATGGAAATAATTTTGCATTGCATAAAATGAAATGAAGTAAATCCGTGTGATAGTATAGCAGTTTTAACCATATTTGTTTTATTTGTCCTTTACTAAGAATATCATAGTTTCGAAAGATATTTAACTTAAAATATTTAAGTTCGAAAAAGTTTAAATACTATTTTTATTGAAATCATATTGTGGGTTTCAAATAATACTGAGACAAAATTATTTACAAGCTTTTGTTGTTGGAAACAACTTTGTACTTCCATTCGTGATAAATGATAAAAATTTAATCCGTTGTAAGTTGTGTAACCAATGAGTCAGAATTGATATTTTTCGATAATTAAGATCCTAAATTATTATATCAATTAATGTGGTCTATTATAATTCTGATTGAGGATTGAAGAATCGTGATCCGATATCACTTTTAAGATGGAGAGAATGACATTTTATGTGAGTGGTCAATTTGATACAAAATCGGTATCACAAGCATTTTGGTGAATAATTTCAAATTTAAAAGAATTTTCGGCTTGAAAAATCTGCTATAACATCTAATTTCCTTGATTTTTGTTTTCATTTTAATTTATTTTATGAATACTCGTTCAGTTTCATTTTCTCCGTCTAATTCAGTTTCTTTAGCTTTTCATATTTTGAGGAGCTATTTTACATTTATGTTTTAATCGAATTCGATGTTTTTTTGAATATCTAACGGTTCTTCTAAATTCAATAATTGACAGTTCTTAATTTTTGTTTTTTCAATAATCTGATGAGAATCTGTTGAGTATTCAATTGAATGTTGGGCATATGTGGTATCCTGATCCACGTTAGAGAATGATGTCATGATTTTCCTTATGTATGAAACGATGAGTAACTAAGAAAATATGTGATTATTAATTTAATGCCACGGATGTATATTTTATATCCACGAATTGTGGCGGAGAATATTCTCTGCGATTTAATTTATTATATTGGAAAATATTCATTTTAATTAAATTTATTCTACACGATAATTAATTCTGCAAAATTATTTTATCGATAACTAGAATTTATTAAGTGCAGTAACTAATAATAACTAGCAATACTTCTGGTACGAATTAATGTGTTGGGAAAGCATAGACCGGCTGGTGCTCTACTCAGACAATGAGGAGAGCGAAAAGGAGAAAACTCCATTCACTGTCAGCTCATATGGTGAATGGAAACACAAAATAGCCGGGGAAAACACCTAACAACAACAGAAAGAATATGTGCATAGAGAAGCGGAATTTAAAAACCCAATGGCGCCACCAATAAAGAACTTGAGACCCGCTGCACCTAAAAAACCAACCGCACCAGCAAAGCCAAGTTCCATCACGTCCATAAAATCAAACCCAAATGGGAAACTTGGGGATGCGTAACTGGACCGAGGATTTGGACGTCTGGTGATCAACGGGGGTCCGAATCTTCGACTATCCAGAAAATTTCGTGAATTCGACAATCCAAAAAAATTTGTTAATAACAATAATTGATAACATTTTAACAATTTTTTATAACTTGATCAAAAACATCTTTATGACTTAATAATTTGACATCTCTTATGAGCAATGTAAATGATCGTAACAGTTTCATGATTTGTGTATAAAAAATAGTGTAACATTTTATGATATAAAGTATTGCACAAATTTATGTCAAAAAATATATGGATGAAATATATACTAATAAAAATATGAGATATTTTTCTCATCAATGAGGTTATTGGGTTGTGGGTTCTGATTAATTTGACCTGGTTCTTATGAGGGCTTCAATAGCTCGTATGGAGACCAAGCTATCGGAATAAGACAGTCTAAAGGTTTAAATAATAAAACCCCAAAATGTATTAACTGTGTAAACAAGGATAGGCAATGTCCTGTTACAACCAATTATCGTCTATAATATAAATATATTAAATTCTATTGAGTAATGATTATAACAGCGCAATAGGATGTTAAATATTTATTTGTGAAAACGAAAAACAAAGCAACACAAAAAATAACAAAAAGGTTTTGGCAAGCTATGTAGTTTTCAAATTATAAAAAATAAACATTGATTATATTCATGATAAAAATTAATTCACATAAATATGCATTTAATACGTATCGTCCTGCCGAAGAAAACAGCTGTCAACGTCATGTAAAATTTGATTTGATTTAATTCATTCTTCAAACCCCAACAATTGCATCATTTTGATAAATTTGTGGAGTCTAACCTAGCCTGTAAAATAAGTCGCACTATATTATTTAGGTTATGTATTTTATCTAGAAAATATTGCAGGTTGCAAGATATTTAATTCCAAATTATTTTTAGTGACTATGTCAGTACTAAAAATATCATATGCCAATTTAGCAACTTAAGTACCTAAAACAGTAGGGTGTTGCTAAATTTAGTCATAACGTCATTATAGTTACTAAAATTAGTATCAAAACAAGACAAAAAAATAATATACACCCCAATGACGCATGCGACTTACAAATATATTATAAAAGAGAAAACAAATTCAGTATTCTACACGTACATGAAAGCTTTTATTATCATTTAAATTATTCTCAACGAAACATTTACAATTTGATTCAGAAGATATTATTACTAGTTATTATTCTGTGACAATGATGAGTAAATTTTATTTTTACTATTATGTGCCCACAGTTATATAGTCGCGTGGATGTTTATATTATATGAAACATCTCTTATGTTATCTCCCACTTTCATTTTTATCCGCAGGGGTCTCTCGTCAATATGTTGGGCAAGCCTGAATCCTTATACTGAAAGGTCAATTGGTTTATTTAATATAATTTATTTTTCAATAGAATTTATCTTATTAATTATGAAAGATATTTTTCACGAATTTTTACAGTCACCTCTGACTATTCATAATCTAAATATAATCATTATTTTTATTACTCCACTCTTTCTATGTATCTAAAAGCAACAGATTCTGTTTGAAATTAAATAGTAACCTTCATTATACCCGTTATTATATCATTAGTCTACAGCTATCTATTTGTCGTTTTCATACATCACCAAAATATCGATTTTATTCAATTTATCATATAAAACCACATCAAATTTGACAAACTCATTATTAGCTCATCACCTTTTTGTTTAATTAAAGAAATGAATTAAGTAACCATTGAGGTACCAGTTAGATTAACAAATTTGCAAATAGAATATCGATGATCAAAACATTACCTAACACCTTTCACCTTATCTTCACACAAGTGATTGAATGAACGAGGCCAAGCAACAACAAACAAAGGATCATTAGAACTCAAGGTACTGATTTAAGCCATAGAAAGTGTTGAGAAGGCTTTAGCTATGTTCGAGAAACAAAATAAACCAAATAGGCCCCGACAGTTATGAATGTAACTCGTGTTGTATTGTGATAAAGGATATTGTAGACCTGAAATCAATGACTAAACTTTAAGAAATCAATGCCACTATTGATAGTGCCGAAAATTAAATTGATAATTCGAGTGTACATTTAAATAAATCAATACAAACACAATATTTTATAAATCGAGTATGATTGAAGTGATTCAAGTGCATTATACGATCGATAAAAGAACATTCCTAATAGTTTCTGATACAGTGAAACCAGGACCATGTGTCCATTATGCTCGTCACACTCTGATTATAAGTCATCTCCTCGAGGACCGAACATCGACTCCTTTTCCAAATCTCCCTTTTCCAATTCATGAAGTTGTAACACTTCTGGAAGTTGCTGTTGTTGCTTTTCATCAAGAATTTCTAAACGCCTCTTAAGCTGTTCGAGATTTTTTTCGTATCGAGACTCCTGTAACACCGTGGTGTCATTGATTGGGACTGCATGGCTGAATTGGGATATTATTGCTCGATATTCTTGATGTCGTCTACGGAGATCTTTGAGTTCTCGCGATAATTGCTGAAAATCTTCAGTTGGTACATTTCGTCTAAAAATATCATAAATCGATTATTAATGAATAAATCTCAGTGAAAGGTGCTGCATATATTGATCATAAAGATCATTAACTAAACTCACTTGAGAATCTCATTCTCAAGACTCAATTCTTCCTTTAAAGCGTTGGTGATTTGCAACTGCTTTTTCTGCTTGTTAAAGTAATTGGAATGCTTTTTATTCTTCTATAAAATCAATTTATCAATTATTATATCATCAATTAGTTCAACTCTTCTCAGTTCTTCTTGTAATAATCTCGTTTTTTCCAAACTTTTAGACAATTCTTCCTCTAAACCTTTTATGCGTTGCTGATATCTTTGTCGATCCTCTAACCATTGGTTGTCCTTATCGACCGTATTTTTTTCATGTTCCGACATGAGATCTTTCAGTTGTTTATTTAAATCTTTTACTTGCTGTTGAAAATCAAGTTTTTCCTATCAAAATTACAAATTAATAATATCAATAATTTCACACAGCCACTGGTTATACCATAATTTTTCATTAAATCAATAGATAATGTGATTTGTATTTTAAAGGAAACAAAATGATCTTTGAAAAATGCGATAAATAATTAGAATCTACATAATATCACAAATATTTCGAAATTACGTTAAAAAATAAATGGACCATGCTGACATTTGTAAAAGCCAAGGATCTTGTTTATCAGTACTGTTTAACTCTCGGAATTAAAATTATTAAAATAAAGTTGAAATATTTTTTAAAAAAGAAATGTGGGAATTTTGATATTTTGACAAAATGTAGACAAATGTGTTGGGATAAAATATAAAATTTTAATGGAAATTGGTGTTATAATAAACATATTATTATTTTGGTAAAAATGAATTTTCTTATTTAATCTCGAGGATGAAGAAATATTTCCAACCAATAGATATAAAAGCTGATAATAGAGATCAGTTATCGATATACTCATCTCGTTAGACATCATATTTCATCCAATCAGATTGCAGATATTATCAAAGAATGAATGTATTTGTGAAATAATGATAGTCATTTATAATATTGGTTGGGAAATGATTGATGTGATTACATTATTGATTTTTGATCAAAACAATTCATTGAGTGCGCCAAGAGTTACAGAGTTGATGATATTAATCAATACTCAATGATTTATAGATGAAATCAATCAATTCGATATTTGTCTTTCTGAGTTCAAATATTTCTAATAACAATAATTTATAGTAACGCACATTGCCCATCTCTGTGTAACGATTATCTATTTCCAAGGCATTTTTATTTCATATGATAGTAAAACCGTTCAAACCTCACCTCACCTCACCTCACCACACCTCACCTCACCTCACCACACCACACCACACCAAACCACACCACACCACACCAAACCACACCACACCACACCACACCACACCACACCACACCACACCACACCACACCACACCACACCACACCACACCACACCACATCACACTACACCAAGCACATCATTATTGATTATTATTGTTATAGCTTCACTAGAAAAATCTATCAACAAAAACACCCATAACAACCTTTTTCGCTAGTTCTGAAACTGCCAATCGATTATAGCATTCGTCCAATTCAGCTTCTTGCTGGACAACTTTATTTTTCAACTCGCTCAAATTCATCTTGAGATTTTTCATGTCGCCCGAAGTCAAAGCTAACTTATGTTTTGCTGCCTCCATTTCTTTCTCAGCAGCTTTTTCCTGATGTTCCGCCTAGTCAAACCAGATAATTTGATAACTCTTATCATCACAAACCTTTTTGACTTTCTCTTCCAAATTGACTAGTTTTCCCGATATGGAATTCTTTTCCTCACGAATCACTGATTGCAGTTGAGCCACTTCATTTGCTAGTTCTAATTTTTCATTTTCTAATTGTTGAACTCGACTCCATTCAGTTTCCTTTATTGAGGCTTCTCTGCGAGCTATAGACACTTCACGCTCTTGTAGCTGAGTTTCTAATTGACCACATTTGGTTCCGGCAAGTCGAAGTTGATATTCCAATTCTAAATTGGTGAAAATATTTATTATAATTATAATACCAATAATAATAATAACACAAATCGAATTTTAAACGCCCTATTCTTGATATTATTTCAGTAAATTCAAATTGATTTCTCCTATTTATTCTCAAAGTGTCCATGTGTGAGCAATCTTATTCAATTCAGAAATTAACAATCTTTATTGAAGTGACATTTTTAAGGTTGAAATATATCTAATAATAATAATAATAATAATAATAATAAAATAATAATAATAATGATAATAATAATAAAATAATAATAATAATGATAATAATAATAATAATAATGATA
>JBBMOY011559189.1:0-13978 GCA_037951405.1 Platydemus manokwari | reverse complement strand
ATTATCGATTCATACCAATCAATAATAAAATATCAATTTACAAAATTAATGATATTCTTTCAAATTATTGATTAATAAAATTAATTAGTAAATTTTTTTATTATTAATTCTTATATTTTAATTTAATTAATTAATTAATTTTTAATACAAATCAAATTACAAAATATTTTTAATATAAATAATAATTTACTAAAAATTTCCAATAATCTTTAATAAAAAAAATAAACGATAAATAATCAAAATTTTAAATCAATAAAAATTTAAATTTTAAATAAAATCAATAAAAATTTTATATGAAATCAATAAAAAATCAAATTTTATATAAAATCAATAAAAATATATAATTGAAAAGTAAATCAATAATTTAAATTTATAAATAAATCTCAGCTGAGAGTAATCATTAAATAATTAAGCAGGTGTTTCATTTGATTTACATATAATAATATTATTAACATTAACAATGATGATTTTGGTCATACTGATTAAATTACTTCATAAATCAAGCTTAATGCTTTGAAAATTGTCAAATAAATTAAATCAAACTCACTTGGTTGACTAAGAATATGATTTGAATTATAGGGCTATTTGAAGGCTGTTGGAATTTGTGATCGACCCCTGGACGTCCGAATCTGAATTTCAGTAACGATTAGAAACATTTCATAAAAAATCATTCATTGAATTTTACATTCTTCCAGCACCAGATTTCGTTCCAATCACCAACAGCTTCTGAACCGGTTCATAAGCGATACATGATGGCTCGTCAGGAAATCCGTATTGGACGATCTTAATGAAATAAATATTTTAAAGATTAGATACAGTTCATCGCAATCAGCAGATCAATACATTTCCAAATTTAAAATGATCGGATTTTAAGGTTTCTTCAATTTCTGATTTTGTGCTACTGGAAGAAGAACTTAAATTCCAAGCTCGTATACCGTCAATAACCTTTTGTATTTTTTTAGATTTTGATGCCATTTTAAATTATTGATTGTTATGCATTGGATTCGATTATTTTCGATAGGAATATGTATACAAAAAATAGATATTTAAAAACACATTATTTAATGAATTATGTTTTTAAGATATATAAACAAAACTTCAAATTATTAAATAGCAAAATACAGATTCACAGATCCGATTCTATTTGAACTAAATTTACCGAAAATTTTAATGAAAAATTAATTATTTTTGGCATTGATAATTATTTTTCCATATTTTGTTTATTATAATTTCAAATTTAATTGAAAATCCCTGTAAAATATTGATGAGTTTTTGATGTTGTTTATTTTAAAATTTTTCAATATCATTTGATCGATAATCAATTATTTTTATCTAGAAACCATTTTAAACAGGATTATATTGGCTATCATTTGTTACGCTTTTCAGTAAAATAACTTAAATGTGTTAACGGTAAAGTTCAGACCTTATATGGTTTATTATCGATATTGATTTAATTACATCTGCCACCACTGTCTACTAAACCAGTCTCAATGAGTTCCTATTAATACCTCAGGTTTGATAAATCTTATTTAGTTTACTCTTCGCCGTGCACTACCTTATTGTATGAAGAAAATAGGTTGGTAGCGGTTATAACTTTTAATTTGATTTTGAGTTAATTTCGACGCATGCACCTCCATGCCTATTATCCTTACCATCTATATTTAATACTAGAATTTTTAATTTTAAACGTTGTTAAAACATCAAATTATAAATCACAAATTATTAATACTACTACTTAGTTATAACTGTAAAAGAACTTCTGTGCAAATGCCAAAAATATATTATTAAAAGAATAATTATAAAATTACGCCACAAACACAATTACAAGCAATTCATGACATTTTAATAATTTGGTTTAACCGTTAATTTTAATCTTATGGACTCCAGAAAAGATCGTGGTTTATAGGATTCCTTCGTAATATTGGGACAAAACCGTCATGGATTGAGATAAAACTCGATAAATAGGAGTAATATAGGTTTTAGAGTATGATTTTAGGTACAAAGATACACAATAAATGTCAAAACATTATCAGATAGGCTGTTTTGTATTGAATTGTCATCAAGCCTCAGAATAACAGGGTATTGGTACCCCTAATATTGAAACGAATTAAAATAATTCATCAATATAATTAATAAATAAAACAGATTTTTTAAAATTATCTGAAAAGAGAACAGAGAATAAATTTAGGATTAAAACAATAATCTAAAAATAGGAAAAATAAATCAAAGGTGAGATAATTAGTAAAAAGTAAAAGACAGAAATTAATATAGAAAAATAATCAAGAAGAAAATAGCAGCATAAAGAGAACCGAAAAATAAAGAACAATGTCAACAAATATTACACATTATACCGCTAATAAATTACCAAAGTTTTGTAAATTAATTGGGCACCATGTAGTCAATATATTGTCAATAATTTTCAAGCTGATATTATTGATTTAGATACCATCGTGGAAATTTAATAATTTTTCCAATAATCAATATTTTTACAAGAAAATATTGTTGTTTGATTTTTTGCTGGCATTGATAGGCCCAACCCTCAGCAAGCCATTTAGCGACTAAGACTCATGCGGTGCAAGCATTAGAAACGTAACATTACAAGTGTATCGCAATAGACCCCAATATTAAAGCATATAATTATTAGTACCTGGCTATTATCTCATTCTAATAATTTATAATTGTGCCATTATTGTAATCAATATTTGTCTTTCATAATTGTAGTCTCTGTATTATTGATTATATTTTATTTATTTAGAGTCAAGTCAATTTATTATTTATTAATTTCTACATATGGTTGCGCCATTCTGTTAGATCCTATATCAAACTTAACATTTCTATGGAAACAATACTTTGTGAAAATTCCAATCTAAATTAATCTACTTTTCACTATAATGGCGTAGATCTTTGAAATAGTTATAGATTATCCTGGACAATCTTTCTATTAAGTACCAGATGTCGTTATTTCCAGGTCAATAAGCAATATACTTTGTTGTGATTAACAAGTTTCAGAAATTTACGAAAATATTTGATTTTTTCTTCTCCAAAATAGTTAATGTCTTGATTACAATCAATAGCTCCAACTTTTGCAGCGATAAAAATATCGTGTATAGTTTATAGATCATGTAAAACATTTTGAATAAATCATGCTTATGGTCCAATTGTTCAGAGTTACTTAAATAAGACACGTGCTCAGTGATGGTCATTTAGTTAGACTGAAATTGGGTAAATTGTTCAGTGATTCGAAAAGGGAATTTTGGAATACTGGATTTGAAGTTATATCTGGTAATGTTGAGTTCAAGCAGCTAAAAAATCGGTCTTTGTAATTGCTCGATTCATCAAACCTTTTAATTCATAAAGTACAAAAATTTATCAGCTATTTGAAATAAGACGTCATCAGTCTTTATAATCATGAAGAGAGTCATCATATGATTTTGATTTTGATATTTGAAAATAAAGAGCCGACCGTATTTGTCTGAAGATCTGATTAAAGTCGAAAGTTAAAAAAATGGCTCCCACTTTGATAATAATAATGATATCAACTATTATTCAATGTCGGCGTACATCAAAATTGCTTTCAAAGAATTTTTCCAATAGACATAAAAGGTATAAATTTTCTTCACTGAATCGTTTCACCCGACAATCCGGTCTCACATAAAAGAAAGAAAATTTTAACTTTTCAACAACTTTCAATACTAATTGAGAAACTTCTTTTCAAAAACCTTAGGGCCATTTTGATCTTAAAATTATCAGTAGTAAAACACTTTGTCGGCAGCGATTATATCGACGAAAAATTAAAATAAAAGGGCTAATTAAATTAGAAGCCCGTCGGTCATTTTTGAATGAAATATTTATTATCTTGTATTGTTGTACAAAATGGTCCATTTGCAGAATTGGTCACTCACGATGCCACTGAAGAAATGGACATTTCTGTGAAGTGGAAGTGCCATTATCAGATACAATGATAATTTATCAATCTCCTTATATTAGTGTTTAAATTTTGGTTTAGTTTTCGATTTTCGATTTTGATAATTTTGTATCCGTAATGTAATCGATAAAACTGTATTGAATAATCCATAGGGTACATATATTCCCAATATTAGGAAGAACCTCGAATTAATTAAGGGCCTTATTCCATAATTTCTTATCCGAATAATATAAATCAACGGTCACTTTACTGAGTCTCATTATAACCTAAGCATTTCCTATGGGGATAAATATGTAATTATGTGACCAATACAGATTTTATGATATTTTAAATTATGAGAAATTTGTTGCTAATGTTTTTGAAATATATTTAGAAAAATATCGGAAGACTCAATTCAATTACAATTTGATGACCACTTATTCTTCGAAGGTTTCATTGTCCCCCCTAGCAGCTTAAAATTGCTGTATTATTAACTTAGTTATCGAAATTCAATAAGCGAATGTGTAAAATTAATAAAACCACCTGAGAGTGGAAGCGAAATAATTACCATGACAATACCATTCCAAAGTTTATGCATGCCTTAGATTCCAATCGTGCCTTAGATTCCAAGCGACATTAAACAACTCAGGAAAAGGTTTTAAGAATATTTCCATAAAAATAATTAAGTGGCTTAAAATATTTATTTCAAATGAAGTACTTGAAAAAGTCACCGAAAAATCACACGATATAAGTCTAATGTTGACAATAAATAAACGCGATGAATAATTGATTATTATGTCCTGGTATTGTTGAATTACTGGCGCCAAAACTGTATCGGAACTCAATTACTTCTTTATATCTTTGATCCAACTAGTATTACATATGTATTATGATATGTATATAATTAATTATAATTATTTTATTGTTATTTTTATTTTAGGAATTGCAAATATTAAGAAAATATATTGATTGTAACAAAAGTGGAAAAAAATTTATTGATTAAATATATGTTTATCTCAATGTTTACTTTAACATTTTTAATGACGAATTCAATCAGATTATTTCATGTTTGATCATCTCTAGTTATTTCTAAAAATATATTTTGAAGCACATAAAATAAATAGCTAATAATACGTATCAGTGTTTTTCATATTAATAATAATAATAATAATAATAATAATAACGATAATAATAGCAATAATAATAACAATGATAATAATAATATTAATAATAGTAATAATAATATTAATAACAATAACAATAAAGATAATAATAGCAATAATAATGATAATAATAATATTAATAATAATAGTAATAATAATAATAATAATAATAGTTTTATTTCTATAACACTTATTTATACCGTTATTTTTATTTTATAATAATAAATAAATAAATAATATTTCAAATAATTGTAAAAGCCAATTACATTATCGGAGGATCCGTAGTATGCCATGTCCACCACAAATGTTTCACTCCTATTACATC
Source organism: Platydemus manokwari (assembly GCA_037951405.1). NCBI lineage: Eukaryota > Metazoa > Platyhelminthes > Tricladida > Geoplanidae > Platydemus > Platydemus manokwari. Next base: position 8,586 of record JBBMOY011559189.1, on the reverse strand, counting down.
ATATGGATAATATATAAGAAGAGCCAATATTCCTGTAATGGCAGCCTCCGGCCAAAGATTTTCAAAACTCAGTCTCCATGAAGATATCGTAGAATAGTACAAAAACACATTGTAAACACAACATATATAGAGAGGCAATCTTGGTGACAACATTATTGTAGCTTGTGCCTACACAAATGTAATCGTTAAATGAAAAAATGGTTTATCAGCAACTCATAAGTAGTATATATTCGATTGTTAATTAATATAAGAGAATGTGCCAAGTGAATGTCCACAGCCAATAGTTGAACGATGTTACAGTATTTGATGTGCGTAAACGAATCTACACCTGTTAACATTGTAAGTGGTCCAATCAACAAATCTCGTAATGTTCAAAATCAACACTAATCAAAGAATTTAAAATCTTTCAAACTTAAAATGTATTCTTTGATCTTAAATGTTGGATGTATTATTATTATTTTATTTATTAACACAAGCGTACATTACAATGTTCTCTATCATTAATTCAACGCACAATTGTAATTCGGCATCTTGACTTATCCGGAAAACATGCATAAAATATCCCCTACCTTATTTAATATCTTTAATATTTTACGATAATTATAAAATATAATTGTAAATTTATTTCGTGACATCATTCAAAAGATGGAAAATAATTTAAAATTATTTTAATAAATTTTATTATCAGAATTTATACAAATATAATAAAGAAATGTTTAATGAGATTGGAGAGCTATCACAATTATAAACATAGTAATAATAAGAATCAATTACCTGCCAGAAATTATCAACCATCGGTAAAGCCATAAAAAATATATCATTCGCAGACCCTGTGATAAAAGCGGCAATCCAAACAAGTAAATGATTCCTATCGTTTTTGATGGCATGTATCAGGGAGATGATGGTGAGAATAAAGCAAGCATATTCGATACCGAGGAAAGTTGGTAATACCTGGTTGTCATTGGATCTTTATCAAGTGAATTAAAGTGCCAATTATTATTACTTGCCATTGATGAAATGGATCATTAAAAAATTTCCAAGGCAAATGACTCCAGGAGAAGAACATTTTCCAATAATGATAATAATAATAATAATATCAATAAGATTATACAAAAAATATTAACAAATGCGGTTGGTTAGTAATAATAATTTCAACTATTATAGTCAGAGATCAAATTTCAAGTAAATGGTATGATAAGATCGTGAAATTCATCGTTTCTAAGGTCACCGTATATAGCCTTGAATCCAAGGTCTATTTTGAAAATGTTTAGAAATGTGAATAAAAAATTATCTGATTTATCACAGTTTTTTATATTTTTAACGCACGACGATTTTTAAAAACTTAATGATGGAAAATTCAAAACTTTCGTTATTTTTATTTTATTTATATTTATGTCGGAAGGTGAATATATAGAAATATCCAGACTAATTGATAGTAGCAAGTATTTCTCTCTCTCTCTTTGTCTATATATATATATATATATGTGTGTGTGTGTGTGTGCTTTAAAATCTTCTAAAAAATATGTCAAGCAATGTAAACAAATGAAAGAAATTTACTGAAAATTTTCAAATGGTTCAAAATTAAAATGGTAACCGGTAATTTAGCGTGATGTCATCATAAAAGAAAGTGATGAAAACTCAACCAATTCTCCGAAAAATTTCCATGGAAATAGCTTAAGTTCTTTAGACTGAAACTGATATAAAAATTTGACTGATCGGATAAGTGGTGATTTTTAATAGATTTTTGAGATAATTATGAAAAGGTTCAATAAGTTGAATTCTCGATCATTTAACTGATCATTGAAAGCATAATCAGAAATTTAAATCGTCAAAATAGAAGCAAACAGTAGTTTTTATTTGATAACGATATTTTATTAACGTTTCTAGAGTCGATTCTTTTTTCATTTTTCTATAACGCTCATTGTCTATTTGTAAGAATTAAATTAAATTTCTAAACCGTTTTGTGCTTTTTCTATCGACAAATACCTTGAATTGACTATCAAGTCGAATTCACCTGTACAGGTTTCATGAAGGTCTTGTGGATAAATTTTAACCAAATCCCGAGATCTTTATTTTGCATAAAAGCGTTTTATTTTCATTTTACTCATATTTTAACGGACTCCATTTAGACGAGAATATTTTTGAGAAACACTATTGAATTTCTAATTTCTTGAGATCACCAATATTTTTGTCAAGAGCTATCTTTGGTGACTCTGTGATCTGTTGGTCTATTTTGAAATCGGTCTTTGGATTGGTTAATTTAGTGAAATATATGATTTATTGTGCTGATTGTTGAAGAATATTGTAAAATTAGTAACGATTTTCGGGCTATTGTTCTCAATATTTATATGTCCGGTTTGGCCATTGCTATGTAAAAATTCGTGGTTCTTAAAACTCTCAACTGGTGGCATTGATTGTTAACAGAATTTTAGCTTTTACTCAAGTTATAAAATTATTTGATTTTCACATTACCGATTTCAAAGATAATTGTGGTTTATATGACCACCTTCTTAATAAAGAGGTAAAACGACTTCACGATTGAGACACAGCTGGGTATATGGGATTATTATAGATTTTAGAATATAATTTCAGATTTTCTTCAAGTTATGAAAACTAGACATAAACAGGTACTTGATCATCGGCACAGAAATTTTTCTTCTCAGATAAAATTATGAAAATGCAGATTACCTATATTCAGGTCTTAGATGCATCCATAATTCTTATGCAATAACTGTGACTACTGCCTTATATTGGAATCTCTACTGTTTAAATTTAAATCACAAAATCTATTGATATTTTCAGAGATAGTTTGTATCTAATATCGTCGGAAAAAGTCACACAAATGGAGAGTTGAAAAATCTCTAATATAATCTCCAGAACCGTTGTTGGTGATCGTTATTCTGATAATCACACAGACCTAAAGCTATACATATGAAATTAATAATAATATCGTAGCCGAGGAAAACCTAGAAATAATTTTATTTTTTATTGGCCATTTTGAAATATATTTTTACTTCCAAATAATTAGGTTTTACCGCCTTATAATTCTTTTATTATTTTATTGTTTATTATTATTACTTAAAATTATTTTTGTGTTTAGTAATAATTTTTGCCAATTTTTTACTATTTTTTTTAATATTTAATTTATTTTTTTATAAAATTTTAATTTTATTTCTTTTGATTTTTATTTAGACTCCATTAGCCTGAAAATGTGATCAATTTTATATTTTATTTTTCATTTTAATTAACAGATAAACATTTATGAAAATATGAGAAAGAAAATTGGAAAAAAAAGTTAAGCTTTGTATTTTCTTAATAATAAAATACAACAACAAATAAAATAGTTAATCGACTGCCGCTTGCCATTACATCGTAAGAACAATTATTTATGAATTTTCAAAACATTAATGAACTTTTTCTGCTTCACTTAAAGCTGACAAGTAGAATGATTAAAATATTCAAGAAACAAAATTATAAAAATCAATAAACGGGTACCGTTGTAACTATTTTTGCACTGTTTCGTTGCTAGCTGAAGCTAGACTGTTTCCTAAATTCGATTTCCATGCAATGGAGTAACCATAAAAGCGAGCGACAATGGTAATAGCCAAATTGGGATTACTTTTCTCGGTTACAGTATAACTATAGGATAAAATATATGCAAATTATTGAGCTATTTATAATATTTGAGAAAATATTGCCATTGCTATTGATTTATTATATCACATTGAAAATTGTTCTCCCACGTGATCCAGACAGTGTATTTGAAATCAAAATAACGTGAAATGAGTCCATATAAATACTGATTGTTATTTATGTTCCCCAGTAGGCGTCGCTGTCAATATAATCGTCATTATTATCATATCTACAATATTTTATTGTTCGAAATTTAAATTTATTAATAATTGCCATGAGAATGTCAAATTTTGCTCAAAAATATTGATTATATCAGTAGGATCTTGTAACGAAGCTTAATGTGAATGCGTACATAACTGTGATTAGAAGTTATTTTAGTTAATATAAATTTTAATCTTAAGAAATCCTTATGCTAAAATCTGGTAAAAAAGCTTTATAAATTTTTAATATATTTTCAAGTTCATTTTTTGCTTCTAGTGCATTTTAAAAAGTACAATGATGTGGATTAAATACTAATTCGATATTAATAAACCAAAATACCAAACCAAAATTTCGTTTCAAGAAAATTTTAAAAGTTTATTTGATAACCAGAAAAATTCATTGAAATTTATTGGCCTCATTAGCTAAGCACGTCATGAGATTTCTAATTTTAAGTTCTCACAGTGATAAATCAATTAATTTCCTAATTTTTAATATGTAAAATGTCGTAATATGTATAAACATCGTAGAATATCAACAAGCTTTCAAAAATCATAAATTTTAAAATTACTTCATTTTTCAATTTAAAATTTTGTTCTTTTGTTTGTGATCATACATCATTTCGAATATGGTCTTTGTGTGGGTTATGAAAGAGAAAATATCAGTTTATTATTTATAATTAATAATGGGAAGTTTTATTTAATTACAATATTAATAACATTAAAAACCTTTTCATGATAATTAAATATACATATATCATAAATGTATTTGTTTAACTCAATCAGTTAAATGCACCAATTTAAATATTATCGTTTTACAATTTAAAATTTCACATCGAAATTAAGAAAAGGGGTCCTTTGACCTACTTTCGTAATGATGTATTTTCGCTTATGAAATAATTTTATATCTTAATTTATAATTGTGATGCTTGATTTATTTGTAGAATTTAGTTAATATCCCGCTTGTTAGGATATCTAATATAGACAAAACATAGTTTCAAATATAAGTTCCTATTTTAAAATCGTAAATATTGATAGTATCTCTCGAATTGCTTATAATGCTTTAAAAAGGGTTCCTAACTGGTTTTCAATAAATTTTGCAATTCGACCTACTTTATTCCTTTTTCAAAGAATCAAATTTTAGGGCATTTTGAAGCTTTAGTGTATTTAATATTTTTATTTCAAACAACTAAAATTCTTCTTAAGTATTTAAATAAGAAATTCAAAATGTTTTTAAAGAATATAATTAAATAAACTATATAGAATCCTACAATACACTCAACAAATTTAAAATTTCATTTTAGGACCCTTTTTTCTAACTTTAGCCCATTATTTCTATCGATACGTATTGCCTTTATTTCATTATTAACAAGCCACCAGCAAAACTATTTCGACAATCTTAATATTATTTCTATGAAATTATTGGCTCCAACGAATCTTTTGATTGTAAAAATCTATTTTACAATAAGACGTCTATGAAGAAGATTAACAAAATAATAAGAAAAAATGTGAAACAAATGAAAACGACTTGACTGATATTTTCCAACCGTACCCTTGGTGTCAAAATTAAATCTGCAAAGTCTTGAATAACTAACGATTCAAGAAAACCCATGGCACAACATATACATAAATAGCACACTGTATTATTCTCACCACGCAATTCTATTGCCATTCAACTCAAAAAAGAAAAACGGTGACTCCAAAATAGTCTACTTGAAAAGGCAGATGGTCAATTTTAGGTTGGCTTCACGCCATGCCATGCACAACATATCACATTATCAAGGGAAATAAATGTCGACAGCTGTGTGACAAATTCGCGTACAAAAACATAAGCCCGTATTATAATTCTTGAGAACAAGTTTACCAGAAATATAAACCTATTCTCTTATAAAAATAAATTTTTCATGAAAAACAATTCATAGAAATTAACTTACAACCAAGAAAGAAATCGAACAACATTTGGAGATAAAACAAATATAATTATTATTATAATCGCATTGATTGATGGATAATGGATATCAGTAAAATATAACTTGCTGAAGCATTATATGACGTAAATTTACAATAATAGAAAACCGAAAGGAATTTCGACATAATTGATTCCATTTGTACGGCTTAAAATTACATCAATATTGGGGGTTCGTATTTGTTTCAATCAACTCCCGGTTGTTATTCTTGCTCTTGTTCAGATATACTATTAGTTTGAAAGCAAAGACATTTAACCACCGAACATGTGGAAACCGGAAAAAGTACTTTGCGAAAAAGAACGAGCGAACGAGCAAGGAGAGAAAAGGATTAATTTCTGAGAACAATTTTTGCGTGGAAAATATAAATACCAATTAGGCATGATTTGATTTATTTTTATTGGAAAATGATTTTCGTCGAGACGAATTTTTCATTTCCACGGCAAAAATCCATTTACATTTAAATTGAATATTGATGCACTTTGCTATAGATATTTCCAAAGAGAGAAAGTCTATTCCAGAGGAATTTGTCCTTAAATACATATCTATATTTTGTGTGGATATATAAATCCATCACGCTAAGTTTGGGGGAAAAATGGCATTTAGATTTATCTCTCGAAAGATAATGGAAAATTATTTACATAAATTTTTTCACCGAATTTTTCTTTGGCTAAAATCAGAACGATCGTTGAACGCACACCGATTTCATGCTAGGACTGGCATAATGGACTGGCATAATGGACTGGTATAATGAAGAATGTATTGGAATTCAAATTTGAAAATCATTGAAAAACACATGTGCTTTACTAAATATCGGTTACGATAATTGACGCCATTTATACAAAATGTGAGTAATTTTCCAATATATTTCTTTTCCGTTGGTTTTTTTCTGTGATAGAATTGGTATGATATTAAATTATTATAGGACTTGTTAGAGAATAAATATTGATTCTTGTAAGCATACTGACGACAATTTTTATGAGGATTTAATTGTATTGTGTAACACAAGTTTCCCATTTATATATTTTCATCATGTCTGCGATTATTTCTACAACGTTATACACAATTCATTGATTGATGTTCTAAATCTACATTAATCGATAACCAGAGAAATTCTAAAAGAGAATAGAGACAAGAAATGATATAATTAAGAAATTCGACACCAAAATCGTTCCAAGAATTAAATATCAAATCAAGAATGAATAAAATTACTTAAAAAGACTGAATAAAAATTCACAAAAACTCCTGGAATTGTACGCATATTGGCTCCTCGTTTATTTCCTAACTTCATTCTCAAATCATTGATACAAGAAAACATAAACCCGATATCAAAAACCTGAAAACCATTGTTTTGTCAGAGATCTTATTTTTATGGAGATATTTTTGTCAGACATGAAAAATAGAGAATACCAAGAAATGTCCCGTAAAGCCTGTGAAAAATCCCGAGACAGAAATATACTTATTTTACTAATCTTGACAATTATTCTCCAACGAATATGGTAATCATAATATTTTCACCTCGTAATAAGATGCAAGTGTTAATATGAACCCCTTTTTTCTATGGTTTCCTGTGCAGATTATTTGAGAAAATGGTTATATGTAAAATCCATTACCAGTTTCACTTAATATGTCTACAAGTCAATTTATATCTTTCCTAATTACGAAATTAGGAATACTTCAACCCATTTGATTTGATGATGAACTATATGAAAATAGTTTAATCGAAAATTAATTATAATTTAATTCAAAATATTATAATTAAACTATAATAATAGTTGATAAATTTTAGTGCTTACTTAATGAAATAAAATTTTAAATACATAAGATTTATACGATATAAGTTGAAGTCGGAAAAATGTAGTGACTCCGATTCCGAGGCTCTGATAAAATCATTTATTTATGTTTACGCTATTAAAAAATTTCCTATATGAATATATTTTACGAAAATTTATACACACACACACACACATATATATATATATATATATATATATATATTGAAATCCCAGAATTTATACGATTTTTGCCAAATACGACTTATATCAAAAAGGTTTTTATCATATTTTCCAAGGACACGATTCGCTACCTGTTTGTGGAACTCTTTCGTGTATCGGCCGCATTTTCCACTGTTTTAATTATCTTCCCTTTTTTTTCATAAGTTATCGGTTAAGATTTCAAGTTTCATATTATGAAGAGCAGCAATGTCTCTTTTCATCATATTTGGGTGTTCTTCAACAAACTTGATGATCTTATGTTTGTCATCGTAAGTCCTGTTCTCCAACTTGTCGTTATTAATGGATGAAATAATCATAAAAAAATGTGCTTCTGTAACTCTTCTAATACAATCACAGATTTCAAAAATAAATACTCCAATAATATGATTTCTAAAAGTGTATCTATCAAAATACATAAACTATCAAGTTGGTAATTACATTTGAATTACATTATTATTTAATTTCTATTAAAACTAGATACTGACAGGGATTGTACGTGATATATAGAAAAAATCAATGCATACACATGTACATACCAGTAACAATAGCTATGAAACAATTACTATTACGACTTATTAATACGGCTTAAGTTGAAAAAATTTATGTGAAATATCAATGTAAAATTTCACACTTCGATATCCTCACACACACACACACACACACACACACACAATTAAATTAACTTAAATAAGGAACCCTATAGACTTTGTGATAAAAATCTACATATCCATACATCGATCAGAAATCAATATTGGAGCACCTTTGGGTTTGTTTCATCGTGTAGGCACAAAGACCTTG
>JBBMOY011558078.1:0-13980 GCA_037951405.1 Platydemus manokwari | reverse complement strand
AAATTTGCTTTGTTTTCATATTTGAAAATTCTGTTATACATAAAATTTATATTTAACCATTATCAAATATAGGCAGCCAATTATTAATATTTATCTTTATTTTGTATATCGTTAAGTTATCACTTGTTATTTGACTTGATCGGTATCTACGTCCTATTCAGTCTACAGAGTCTGCTTTTGACCCTTAGGTAGTATTTTGACCTTAGATCAGTGTGGTTGTTTTGTGTCAACATTTTACCTGATTTAAACCTTACCAATGGATCTTTTGCCGTTTCAAATTTCTATTCGATGTCAATTCGATCTGTATAAAATTTAATAATCTTTAATGCGTTTCTGTAAGTCCAAATAATTATCGAAAATGAAATATTCTTATGAATATATTGTTATCAATTACACAGCTTTCATTTATTTGTAATCTTGGTCATCTTTTTGATTTTTATCTAGAATTTACCCAATTCAATAAATAATATGTTGTTATGGTGTATCTGTGGGAATATAATATTTCATGCTAGATAATTTTTAATAAATTTGTTTTAATTTCGATGTTATAACTTCCATATGTTATATATGGATGCCATCAACTCAGATTGAAATTGTTTTGACATCATTATTTTCTGCTATGGGTTTTTAATTGCAACAGATTAGCTTTATAAAATATTCAAAAATTTATATAATATTTTCAAAAAGTTTACTAAATTTATATTTTTAAAATAAATTTTAAATTATTTTTACTAAAAATTTATTTTAATTATTTTAAAATTTGTTTGTCTTCTTTTTTAAATATTCCCCAAATTTTTTATAATTTTAATTTTCTACGCATTTCTTTTTATCACTTTATTATTTTCGTCTTGTAATTGATAACTCTTTTTATCGTTCTTACTGATCACTTTATATGGAATATCGCATTTTCTTAGGCTTTTTACCGTATTTCGATTTCACTTTGTTTTACTATTTCTCACGTTTCGCTTTTTTGTTTTTCTTCAATGCTTCTTTTAATTTCTTCTCTGATTTAATATCGGCATGTCACTGTGATCTATCTGTTTTCTTTCCAAATCTAACTACGTGATCAATGCCAACCATTTCTGCGCTGTAACATTAAATGTATATCCAATCTGAGGCCAAATAGCCAATATTTTACTGTTGTGATGACAAAGTATCTTATGTTTCTAAATTATCGTTTAATTAATTTAGTGAATATTTTATTTGTACCTATATATACTAAAATGACTCCAAGGTAATTACAATTTTGTTTTATCTAGTTTGAACTTTCGAATCATAACACACTACACATATCTTTCAGTAGAAGGTTATGAAAGATGAATCATCAAAGAAATTAATTAGCGGAATATTCGTCAAAAATCGTACATTTTGCGTACAACATGTCAACACTTGCAGAAAATGCATTTGGGCAAAATATAGAGTGTCAGGTACAAACCTGAAGAGTAGAGCAGGATCAATTTCCAAAAGGGGTTCATCACCACATCGGTACAGCACTCAGTCTAATCAATCACACCAACTACTATGAGCTCTTCAAAATGGTATGAAAGCTGAAAAGTATGCCTCATCTATAAATCATCAATATAGCACATATGCTTTCATTTAAAAATATATTGAAAACATTTATCAAAAAAATCCACACGATTACTCACCGAAATACGTCAATTTTCAGTCACTGGCTCTCCGTGAAAGCACCAAGTGGTCGCATGCACCATATGTGACCGAATTTGGCACTAAGTCAATCAGTGTAAACCCAGAGTCAATTTGATAAAATCTGAATGTCAAGCTCAATGAAAATTAGAAATATTTATGATGAAAGATAAGATAAAACGTTCGATCGAAAAAATAAAGGTTGAAGAAGGAGATGGAGAAGTAAAGGTCATGACAGTAGTTACAAAAATATTGCTGATGATAAGAGTAATAAAAAATTGAAGCATTGGAGAATAAAATTCAATATGTGTTTGATTCGTTTTAAAGAATTTCCGAGAATAGTTTGGAATGCGGTGATGGGTAGCATTAAACACTTTTTAGTTTGGTGGAAATGAAATGGTATATTGTTCAATTATTGAGAAATAGGACAATTTATTCAGGATTTTTGAAGATAATGACAGAAAGGTTATATTTTATAGCAGTAACTTATAAAGGAAAAGATTTTGAAATTTTTGTTGAAAATTGGGTAGGAGATTCGATTAAAGTAAAGTTAAATTCTTTATCAAGAGTGTCAGATATAAGAAGTCAGATCGTTGGAGGAGATGCTTTGTATAAGTTCTTTGATAATGTTTTAGTTGATAATGTTTACACTATGATTTATGGCGTTCTGCCGGAAAAAGAAAAAATAATGAAAATATAAAAATGATGCTTGCACGAATAGATAAATTTTACCGAAATTATAGCAAGGAAGCATTTTTTAGTTGTGTATTTAAATGTGGGAAAAAGGTTCAAGTTTGCTTTCTATCGAGATCAGTTTGATGAAATCGGGAGTGGAAATGTGAAACTTTAAAGATCCTCGGTGTACAAACGTAAAGACTTTTAGAAGAAAGATTTTAGAAAAATTGAGAAATGAAGCAGTAATTATTTTATCATATCAAGGTTAATAGTTCAGATTACTTTGAATATTTGATATATTATGTATGTAATGTACAAACGTAGTAGCGCCTATGCTAGAAGCCGAAAATAGATATTTGGTTCCGTTCTAGGTGTAACATGATGTAGTTACAGATGCCAAGAAATCTCATTTTCTTTCAAACTTTTAGCGTTATTTTCTCGGTTCCTGTGACCCTTTTGGCTGATTTTGTAATCTAGCAACGTCAGCCAACATTTAAATGAGATGTCACCCATTAAAAATACAACGTCCTGCATTATTTTTCATGTTATCTCAATAATTTCAATATTTACTACAATTCGTTCTACCATTTGTCGTGACGACCCTATTAATATTTCTATATTTTATTATATTCTTTTTTCTTTTGTGTTAAAAGCCATCTAAATATTTTTGTAATATATAATCCTTTTTATAGACATGCACTCATTCATTTATAATTGTTTAGCTCTCTGGCTCGAAGAACTGTTTTGGTTACAGCATTGTCAGTTTATGTGATAATTTTTCCTAATAATTTTTTTATATTTCATAATTTTTGTAAAACTCACATTGCACATTTTTTGTATTAACAATTAAATTCTTTTAAAAAAAAATAAAGTTTATTTTATGCATATCATTTTTCAAAATTAGATTTCTCGGCATTGAAGTTTTGATTTCCAATCATTACGAATTTATATCCTACTGGCTAAACATATTTTCTGTATTTTTTTCTGTTTATATGAAGATATCAAAATTGAGCAATTCTTTACATGGGGTAAGAACAACATGCTGCCTGAATATATTGGTTTATAAATTAAATTCCAATTCTTCAATTTCATCTTTTCAAGCTAGTCTATACATTTAAATGAGCAATTAGCATTCTCAAATGCAAAACAAATAATAATTTTCATTTTACATAGTTTTAATTCTGCTAGTCTACTTTATGTTAAAAAAAATATTCGGTAATAACGAAATCGAATATCCTACAATTTATGTTTAACATTTTCTACAAATATTTGGGAAACAATTTCCTCGAATATTAAGCTGTAAATTTGAAGATTAATAACAAATTTCAATAACCTGTATACTCTTGAATAACTTACTGTTTGATAATATACCTAATTGATAATATCCTACTGTCGACTCTGCTAATGGCTGCTAATATCTGCTGCTAATTTCTGCTGCTTTTTTCATTTGCTAACATTTTGGTAATGTTTTGCTAATGATTGCAAAATGATTACAATAATCAACTATTGATTGCCTTTATGTACAACGTACAACTTTGGTCACAGCAAAATTCCCTTTCTCTGGTTAGCATGCACTGCTAACTTCTAACTTTAATCAAAAACCTCCTATTTTAATTTCTTGAAACATTCGAACAAATTATAATATTTAAATAAATATTTTATATTTTCTTTATTTCTTATTTCTACTTACAATTTAATTTTGACAATAATAATCCTTTTTCAAAATTATTATCATATTTTACTTTCTTTTTCACATTTCTATTTTACTACTTATTGAGTTTTTTCCATTTCCCTGTACTCATTTAAAAATAATTTTCGTCTATTCCATCTCACAATATTAATAAAATAATGGTGATTGCTTTATAAGTTAATTGTGAAAATATTTCGTTTATTTACAATTTATTTTCTTTGAATAAACGTTTCATATTCAACAGAGATGTGCCTAAATATTCCATATATAAAAATTCCATTACTTAATCGATAAGGATCTAATATTTCTGCGAATAAAAAATTTATAAAAATGAACCAAATATATGCTGCAAAACTGTCCGAATACATAAATTTCCCATATATTTTATGATGGTACTGAGTAATGCCTTTTTGTTGTAGTTAAAATATTAAAAAGTGTTTAACCCACACCATGTGATGATTATTTAAATCCAAGAGCTTGCTCTTGGTGTGATGAGCTTGGACACCGGACGTATGAATATCACTGCAAAATAAATACTTTAAGAGTGGAAAAGAAGGTCATTCGTTCAGAGAATGTCATTTAGTCAGAAATCTTTACGTGTTGATAAAGCCCTTGGAATACTCCATTGGTGGTGGTTCTTAAGCATGATTGATCTATCAGGATGTGATAAGACTACCTCAAATAAAACAAACAGACGTGGACATTTTATTTTTCGATAACTGATATTCAAACGTTATATTGGGATAACATACAACGACTAGTGCACTAGTCAAATAGTGAAGAGAGCTCTTATGATGATTGGAGGCAAAGGGTAGTCGAGGAAAAGATTCAACAAACCCAACAAAGATTCAACAACAATTCCAACCAACTCAAGAACCCCAGTTCAAAAAGCCATCCACACCGCCAATAAGACACCAAAAATCCGGATAACAATAAAAACCAACGGCTCCCGCAAAAAAAGTTTTGACGCATCAATAAAACTAAATCCAAAATCGGAAACTCGGGGTAACAAAAACTGGAGAGTAGATTTGGACGCCAGATGTCACCAAGGATTAGACCCGTAATCTAAAACAGTGCCGATAATTCAAAAAAATGGATAAAAGTGATCTAAAATCCTAGGTACAAAGTACCTAATTTCAGCATCTGTATAACATGATGGATATCCATCATAATTCACTCTCGAATTATTTGATAAAACAAATTTGATAATGCAGTAAAAAGATAGCGATATAATACTTACTCATATTTTTTTCTGTGTAAACTAAATGACATTTTTATCCAAAACTCTAAAGGATTTACCTTTGGAGTAATAATAGTAAAATCTATAGCAATTTCATAAGCTTTATAGTTAACTTCTCACTACCTAAGTGAGATAACTTCACCAATTTGTTTAATAAGTATTAATGTTTGAGTCAAATTGTTTGAGTTAATTTCTCAATTGCAGATTTTTCATTTATATTTTTCATATATTTTTCATAAACAACAAAAACACCATACAAAACCCAACAATTATTTGACTCGGCTTATGGCATGACAGTTTAGTTATGATAGATTTAGGTCAAGCATATTATCACGTCGAACTTGAGAAAGAGTCTAATTTGTAAACGATGTTCAGCACTAGAACTGGACAGTTCTGTTTTAAGAGACTACCTTTTGAATTATGTACCGCACTAGCAACGTTTCAAAGTCTAAGGAATACTATTTCCAAGGATTTGATTTGCAAGGGCATTCTTGTTTATCTAGACGATGTTATAGTTTATCAAAGAACGTTAGAGGAACACAGTGTGAAACTCAAAGAGGTCTCAGGATGATTAAATCATTAGAAATAAAAATCAATTCCGAAAAATATCCTTTTGGCACTTGAAAATTGAATTTCCAGGGGACAAATTCAAAAGATATAGAAACTAATAACAACAAACCAAGAAGATTGGGAATCAATAAATTACGTTGCATAACTCAATTGAGTTCGTTCCTGTGATTACAGAGTATTTATTAGACTACGAAATAGTTATGGCTCGGTTATATGCGATGATGACCGGAAGTGACATAAAATTGGAGTGGACTAAAGAATGTGAGGAAAGTCTTGGAAACTTAATAAAACAATATTTTGACCTTTTAAGATCCAAACAATGAGATTATTTTAGATGCTGACGCTAATTTCTGAGCAATTGTCACTGTTCTAAGTCATTTGGTTGAAACTGGAAAATAGAGGTTAGTAACTTTTGTTTCCAGAACTCTGAACAGTCATCAGAAAGGTTATTGCATTACAAGGAAGGTGCTTTTGAGCAATTCACGAATTTACAATGCATTTTAAACTTTATCTACTGGGAAAAAAATGGTGACATACATGAAGAAAACTAATAATACGATTAGCTCCCAAGGTTTGTAAACTTATCAATTTCAAAACTTCAATATCGAAAGGGATAATGTAATTGCGAATGGACTCACAAGGAGGGCGAAGCATTTGTTTCTAACTGATTAAACCAGCACCAACTATTTCTGTAATTATTACATGTTAAATAAGATTTCATTCACTTCGTTAGATTTAAGGGAATATTTAAAATTTAAGAATTAATTCGAAAACAAGATTAATGTAATCATATAAAGCGAAGCTGAAATTTAATGCTGGTAAACTTTAACAGAAGCATATAATATTAGTTTTAATTGAATTTCAAAACTTAATTAAAGAAAACTTTGTTGTAATTTTCAAATCTAGAAGTTATATCATATTATCAAATCGCTGGATATTACAAGTATGATAACAATAAAAAGATAACTCGTTTGCATCAATATTTTATTCTATTTCAAAATTACACCGTTTGTTTTTTAATATTAAAACAAATCTCTTTTTTAATCTAACTTTCATCTTCCGTTGTTTTTGAGATCCTTTTTACACATTCAATTCGTCGAGGTTTTGGCTGTCCCTAAAAATCAAGAAGAACTTGATGTGGACTTAAAAATTTCCAAATTCTGTGTGGACCTTCGTAATGATCTCCGTTCTTCTTGATACTATGTGGTTCTTTCTTCACTAAAACCTCTTCTCCAACTGTGAAATTTCTACAACCTCTTTTCTCAGCATCGAATTTCATTAATTTATTTTATTAATTTATCCCAAGTCTGTTTCTCTGATGCCAACGTTGTTACCGTCATGTCTCGGACCGTCCTAATCATCTTTTCGGCTAAGCCATTAGCCTGATGTTGGTATAAGGAGATAAATTCTTGTTTTATTCCAAATAGTGTTGCTAATTCTTTCATTCCCCTTCCTTTGAAGACTCTACCCCGATCAGCATTGATTTTGGAGCACTTGTTTCATCTTGTCGAATAAGTGGCACCAAGCTTACTAATTTATTGAATCTATCGACAATAACTAACAAATATCTGGCTTTGCTCATAAATTCCCCAAAGTGCGCATCATCAACAACGATCTGTTCGAGAGGACCAAACTATTCCTTGAGAATCATTCTATTTAGTCCGTCCAGTGTATCCCTTCCGTTTAGCACAAATATCACTATTCCCGACTTCATGATCGATACTTTGTCACATATTTGGCCAGAAGTAAATTTTTTGAATGTAATCAACCAATTTCTTTTTTCCAATATGGCCCAACTCTTCATGAAGGTATCTCTTAAGTTTCTGTGAATAAACCTCTGGAACCACAGTTCACTTCGTTCCATTTTCATTATAAACCACCATATCTTCAAATAATTCATTTTGCTCTAGACTGTTAAAATATTGGCTTTTCTTGACCGCTGAATTCACTTCTGCTTCTGTTTTCCATAACCATTTTGGAACCAACGACAGTATCTTCTTGTTGAATCTTTCTTACTTCGTCATAATTTGCAATTGAATTCTCGACAACATTAATAAACGGAGTTTTTGGTTTACCTTCTTTAGCTCCCTGGTGATGAGTTAAGCATTGTGAACAAAATGCTTCGACTATTCTTGAGAGTCCATCCGATTTTCCATGATCTGATCCATTCGATATTGAAGTTCGAAATTGAATCCAGATAAGTGTGCAAACCATGTTTGAAACTTAGGGCTAATCGGTTTGTTTGTTTTCTTCATGTATGTCAAGGCTTTGTGATCAGTGCGAGTCACAAATTTCTTTCCCAACAGATAATGTTTAAAATGCACAGTGAACTCGTGATTTGCCAAAAGCTCTTTTATCGTAACGCAATAACCTTTCTCATGACTGTTAAGAGTTCTAGAACCATAGACTACTACTCTCTCTTTTACATTGTCATCCAGCTGGCTTAGGACGCCTCCAATCCCTCCGAAACTAGCGTCGGTGTATAAAATCATCTCTTTATTTGGATCCGGAAAGGCCACAATCGGAGCTGTGCATAATTGTTCCTTAAGGTTTCCAAAACTTTCCTGTTGATTCCAGTTTTTTGTCTTCCTTGGGAAATGAGCTAACACAATCACTTACTTCACTTTCAGTTTGAATATCGGCTTCAACTTCTTCATCATGTATGCACAATATTCTCCTCGGACTATTGTTACTAGGCATTCTGGCTAAATGACATTCACTAAACAAATGTCCTTCTTTACCGCATATCAAACATTTATTCCGCAGTAGACATTCAAACTTCCGGTGTCCCAACTCACCACAGTAAAAACAAGCTCCTGGTTTCAAATATTCACCCTGTGGCGTGGGTCTTCTTCTACAATCGTTGTAAAATTTAGAGGCAATAGCTTTCATTGATCTTGCTGGTCTCTAATTGTTTTGAGATTCAATGCGATTAACTGGTGCTTAATGATAATCCTTTACACCAAAATCTCTTTCCTGCACGATTGGACTAGGCTTTTTGAATGAATCTCCTTCTGAAAGGTCTTTCTTGGATCACTTTGAAATACCGATTGATCATATGTCTTTTTGATGGCATTTATGGGCTTCGTCGGAGTTAACTTCTCTAAATTGACAGCTAGCTCTGTTCTTCTATCGTCGGAAATTGCAGGGTTGAGAGTAAATGACTCTTTCAATTTCTTGGTATTTAGACCTTGCAATTTCTTTAAGATTATTTTCTTGTCAAACACTTTTACCTTTTTTACCCGAAGTTCAAAACTGCCTTATTTTTCATCTGGTCTTTATTGCATTGCTGCCAAATCTTGAGCCTTGTCGCATACTGTTTTGGGGTGTGAAAATGTTTCTAACAACCATATCTCAATTTCATTTGAAACAGCTTCTTTGAAACTGCTGAATTCTTGCCACAGCTGTTTGGCATCATCTCTCAAAAGCATGTTGAATGCAAATAACAGTTCCATTTGATTAAAGGTCGTAAAATCTTTGGTTGTTTGGAACCATTTCTCAGCGTCTTGGATTTGGAGCGTTAATTTCGACGTGGTCACCAGTAAAAAGATAACTCGTTTGCATCAATTTTTTATTCTATTTCAAAATTACACCGTTTGTTATTTAATATTAAAACAAATCGCATTTTTTATCTAACTATAACCATATCGGTTTATGTAAGATAGTCATCTCTAAGGGGCGAAGCCAGAAAAATATTTTAACTAAATTAAATAAAAATACAAAATTAATAATTTATATTATTAATATAAATTCCTTTTGTAAATCTTTTTAATATGAGTTCAATGTGAAATTCTCATCATTTTTGTAGATGGATGAGATATATTTTAGGTGGAAATCTAGTTAACAAAAACAAATACGCATTAAAATAAATCTAATAATTAAATAAGTTGATGAAATAACACAGGTGACATAATTGTTGACAAATGCGAACAAAATTGCTAAAAGATAATGATGCCAAACAAAATAATTGTTAGAAAATGACAAAATTTCACCAGTAAATATTGAAAAGAATTTATATTATTGCAGCACCGTACCGAATTTTAGTTTTATCTTACCAAAAATTAATAACAGAAATTTTTTCATATTTTTCTATAATGAAAGTTATTCGGTATTGAAAATAAAAAGGAGATTATCATCATGATAACCATCCAGGCTTCTATAAGATAATCATCTCTGTAAGGCAAAAAGCTACAATACAATTTATTTAAAATAAAATTAGAATAAAACAAAAAATAAATGGATACAGCAGAATAAAATAAATAAAATAATTAATTGCGTTGATAAAAGAATTTTAGTTTTATCATAATAACTTGTTAAATTTTCTATCAGAATTAATAATAGAAATTTTTTCATGTTTTCAAAATTGAAAATTATCTGATATTGAATGAAAAATGGATATTATGGTAACCACCCGGGTTTTGTTAAGATTATCATCTCTGTAAGGCTACAATACAATTTATTTAAAATAAAATTAGAATAAAACAAAAAATACATGGATATAGCAGAATAAAATAAATAAAATAATTAATTGCGTTGATATAATAATAAGTTTAACACAACATAAGCGAACAAATAAAATGAAAAACAAAAGTACATCACAGATAGATAAAGATGTAAAACTTAATCATTGTTATAAAATGACAAATCAGCACAAACACAACGAATAGCATTTGTATCATTGAAGCTTCATGCTAAATAAGCTCCACCAGCGTGATCGTAAAGAGCACATTTTTCACTCATTATTAATGAAAAAGAAACGCATTTTGAGGTTTCCAAACATAGTATTGCACATTTAATAACGGATTGAACTTTTGCTTCCATGAAATGAGTCACATTTTCATATATTTTAGATGGTCCAATTAATTGATCTAAAAGAACGTCATCAAATAACACAGTCAAATTGTTAAATTTACAAATCATTGGATTTGATTTGACAAATTCATAACCAAATACATCGACCTCACAGAAATTCATTGTTTCAAGTTCAAATGGTTTTGAAATAACCAGTGTTCTTGATACCTAAGACGAATCAATCAGAAATATATCAGCTAAAATCCCTACAAATCTATCAAATATATTTTCTGTCACTGCAGTTGTCGCTGGACCCTTATAGTAACCGACTTTATAAAAATTTGAAGAATTCAATGAAAATGCTGAATAATAACTATAACTGCCGAAAAATGATAGCTGGTTTGTTCGAAAAGCTGATATATAATGAAATAATAAATAAATAATATTATTATATAAATAACTGAAGCCGTCCATTCTATTATAAATTTGAACACTTGTAATGGTTGAGATGTGATCAAACACAACCATCCACCATTTAGGAAATTTAATATCATAACTATGGTAACATGAGCCTAAAAGATTTGAATAATATTATCAAATATAGAGTATATTTACCATGAAAAAATCGTCCGTCGTAATTTCCATCAACGCATTTGTCGGATGAGTGTGGTATTTGCTCAAAGTAGACATTGGCTGCAAATGTTGGTCTATTTCTTGACAGCAATTTAACTAAACATGTCTTTTTATAAATAGAAACATAAACATATTACCAGTGTTAGCATTGATATGTGATATCAAACATAATAAATTAATGAGAAACATTTCCAAATCTAACATCAAATAATACATTCTTGATTTGATTGAAATAAAATGAAAAATGACTTTGATTAACTAGATGATAATTTTTAATTAAATAAATTTGTTCTCCATTACTAGCCAATTAAAATTATTAAATTTATTCTTTTACAATACACGCTTATTTGTTAATATTAGATGGTAGACACTAATGGTGATGATTTAAATAAAGAAATGAATCGAAATATACATCTTAATTATAAAATAATGTATTAGTTTGACGTATATCGTAATTTTATTTTTTTTAATAATAATATTTTTTTTAAGAATTTTTGCGTAATTTTCACAGTCGACATTATTTTACATTATAGTTTTAGTTTTAACAAACAGAATATTTATACAAATATTTATAATAAAAATCGCTATTAACTGATATTTATTGAAAAACTTTGAAGACAATTTGATTTTAAAGAAATTATTTATAAATGGCATTCAGAATTTATTTACGTTATAATTCCGATACTGACAGCCTATTGATTTTATCAATCTAAGAAACAAATTTAATGAAACAAGTAACTATAATTATAAATTATGGTACAAAATTTTAAATCGCCTTAAATTTTACTCATATTTTATTATGCAAAGTCATAAATGAGGGTTATAACAATGATAGCACAAATAAAAACTCCAATTATTATCATAATAAATTTCTAATAATTATCTTTATCCAAAGCAATGTATTTATTTTTTGTATACCATTGCTGATTTACCTTTAATTAAAAACTTCTTTGCCCCTTTTATTTAAATTTAACAAAATAATGAAGTTTGGATTATTTTCATTGGTAAATCTAACCAACTTTGTATTAAATAAATAGTATTACAATTGTTAAGCCTTCCTCTTGTATATTGGCCAAACATCATTTCTTGGTTTTTTGTAATTTAATCATCAAATTGATTAAATTCGTTACTCATATATCCACTAATGGCACAAGAGATGCCAGGAAAATGTCAAGTAAATCGATCGACGAACAAATTCAGCAAATGGAAAACAAAGATTCTCACATCAAGCAGACACATCCAATAGGTCTATAAAAGATGTCGAGTTCCATGGATATCTGCCAGTCTTTTTTGGTTGGTAACCTGAGTGCTGTACTTATCTCTGTGTGATTTTAGTAGTCAGTCTTATTGATTACTTTTCATTCTGTTTTAGACTCTCGAGTGCTGATCTCATATCAGGTGATTTATTTTGTGAATTCTGAAACGATTTGTTGTTGTTGTTGAGACTTTGAGTGCAATATTTTAGTTAATACAATTTTCAGATTTGAATCGTTGATGGATAACCCAGCATATTTAATTTTTTTCAGAACACAATATTATTAAACTGACCAATTTTGATCACTTATGTGAGTCACTGAATATATTTAAAATTACAACATTAACCATGAAAACTAAAATAAATTCAACTTAAAATATTTACAAATCATAAATTATTAATAAAATATTTTATTAAATTTCATTTGTTCACATTTTATCGATTTATATCTATATTCTAACGATTATTTAAATTATGAAATAATCTTTAAGCATTTCTAGCAATCATATCAGAACACGAAATTCTTGTCTTTCAATATGGGATCTTACCATATTGAAATACGAAACTAAATAAAACGTCGTTACAATAGAATTTTCTCATTCAACGATGCTGTATTAATAATATTTCAGTTCCATTGTTCAACATATCTTCAATTGAATACCGATTCTGGAATACAATTGCGATATTCTATTAAATGAATTGTGCTTTTTTTTTACTTTTTCGTCTGTATATTACTGTTGTTACGATGCTGTTGAATACCATTGTTCAATACAGAATTTGAAACATTTCTGGCATACCAACACAAATTATGTTTTTAATATGTTTAAAATTTTCAAGCTTACAGTAATTTAAGTGGCAAATTCAAATTTATCAAGACCACACATTGATTCATTATAAATATACATGTCTGTGTTATTATCGATCAGAACAATTGCAATTATAATAATGAAATGATGGTGCTTTTGTTCATTTTGTTGACTAATAATATGTTTTGTTTTTCTGTTTTTCGTTGTTTCTGTGATAAAATTTTTCAAAAATCATTAATATAATATTTTAGAAATTTCTTATATAGCTATCGAATTGATATCAAATAATATAGATTAATGTTTGCATAATCGATTTATTGATTAATTGCCATGTTTACAATCTCATATGAATCAACAATTATATTTATAACCAGCAAATAAAACATTCAAAATTTTATTTTAACAGTTTTTCTAATTCAGCTAATCAAAATATCGATTCACACAAAATATGATCCACCACCGTGACGATACAAAGAGCATTGCAGATTGATTTCTATCGTAAATGAGACACACTTCTCTATGTCCACACAAATCTTTGCACATTCAACTCTTGATCGGACAACCAGTTTGTTGAAATGTGTTCCATTTGCATAACTCATCTCAGATCCATAGTTATGATCTAAATATATTTCATTAAATGTGCCATGTTTAAATCAATATACAAGTCATTGTG
>JBBMOY011556967.1:0-13981 GCA_037951405.1 Platydemus manokwari | reverse complement strand
CATCCAAGAAACTATCTATACGATAATAACAGCAAATATCAATGACGGAATGACCAACAAAAAAATAGAAAACAATCAATTTTTCCCTAAAAAATCACTCATTCTAGTAAAACAAAATATTCGAATTTATCCATATTTATCAATAATTGACTACGACGAATCGAGATCAATTAGCTAATTTCTCTGAATATTACAATATGGGTTCACAAAATCAGATAAGCTGACGCAATCAAATGGCTCATATCCGTCAATTAATTTGTCCGTGTCATCATTTGTTTTTTCGTAGTCGATTGTTGGTTTGAAATTGTAAATAAATCAATCATGTTTCTAGTACTGCTGACAGTTTAAAAGGCGTTTTTCTCAATAATTAATACTGATTTATGAGAAAAATTACTCAATATGATTTTTGTGAGTGAGACTAATTGAGGTGCTTGAGGTAAGTTGATTTAATAAAATATTGATTTAATAACATCATGATTCCGCCTTGTTTCCCTTTAATTATCCATTTTATCTTTCCTATCAATATTTTCAAAGAAAAATCCATTTTCGACATTTGTTTTAATATTCATATATTTTACGTATTTTCTGTTGCAAACAAATCTCTTCGATAAATTCTTGTTTTTCGAAATTTGGTTTTGGGATTTATATGATGTTAAGCAAATATTTTTTTTATGATAAGACGTGAAACGTGATTTTGGAGTTTCTTAAATCGCTTAAAGTGAGAAATATTATTTATAATTAATAAATTATTCGAGATATATACTACTAACAATTATAGGGAGCTAAATTAAATAATATTATTCAAAGTGAAAGTATCAATCACACATTTTATTTAATTATTTTTAAATGACTCCTTACTACTTATAATTGAAAGTAAAAAAAATTGAAACTAAAAATAATTTTCAAATCATTCAGAAATGATAAGTGCTTATGTCGTCAAACGAAAACTGCACGTGATATCTTAGAATCTCCATAACGTAATGGGGTTGAATGACTGCTCCATTTTATAATGTAGACCCATTTCAAATTCTACAGCATCAAAGTTCTGAATAGGACAAAGATTAATTTATAAATTGTATCTGAGCTATAAGTAGTTGCATGGATTCTGAGTAAGATTCATATCAGCATAACATTCACCGAGACTAGAGTACAACAAAAATTTGATTGGCAGCTTCATCAAGGAATTAAATAATTATTTTTTTCAATAAAGTAAAGAGGAAACGTAATCGTAATCTCATAAACAGCATTTTTTCGATAAAATTAATTCTATAACTCAAAGATAATCCTTGTAGAGATAAAGATAATGTTATGTAGACTTTTATTTTATTCAGAAACCATCTCTCGGACTGAACATTTAGAGATCACTAAATCGAGCGGTATAATTGTTAAAATGAGGAGAAATAATTTTTGACGATTTAAATGTAGATGTCGAATGGCATATCGATCATTGAGAAAGATACAAATGATATCCACTAAGAAATCTTAAGAATGAATTTGTATGAGGAAAAGATTATATCAAACAATTATCAAAACTACCAGAGCAAAATGAAAGAAGAACCCAGCATTTTACAATTATAATAAGTTTTGAAACTCATTGTAAATGTATAATTAAATTTTCATTAACTGTTGTCAGCGAGGCAAATTAATGATGTATTTTTCTTTGCAAAAATCTAAGAATGATTGTGAATTTCAAATACAATTTGTCAAATGAACAACAAAAGCTCTTCTAATCATAATTTGTATCAAGTCTACACATTCTTTCACCGACTTTCTTGAATGCACGGATGTAAATTACTGAGAAAACCATTTTTCATTTGTTACGGTGGATTTGTTTCTTTTGCTTTGTTGAGGATTTGAAAATGAATGAAAAATATTTTTTTCTCGAATTTCACAGTACTTGTTTTAATGAATTTGTTGGGTAGGTCATAAAAACAACCAAAATATTCCCGGAAACCATGGAAATAACAATCATAGGGTTGATACACACAAATCAGATTCGTTCTTTACAGAAATCCATATTTAGAATTCAATAATTTACGAGTATGAGAGATATTTTGTTAACAGAGTGTCATGCGGAGGACTCTAACAAATGAAAAGCAAAGCTTTGAGACATCAATGAAACACACGATAAGCCTATAAATGAGTTGGATTTCACGAGCAACTGTCCGTCTTTCTGATCAGTAATTCTTACTCAGTGTGTCTTTTGCGTGATCTTTCTGACAACCGGTCTTCGTGATTTTCTTCTGCTTTATATTCAACTTTTGGATGCTGATTCCACCTTGAGTGATATCTACTGTAGGCTTATCGTGGTTTCTGAATGTATTTGGTGACTAGCTAAATTTGTAATTCATTGTTATTCGAATTGTAATTTCTATCATCCCGTGTCAATCGATGATGAAAACAAATTGAAAACTACACATGATTATATCTAAAATGTTGGTCATTCATATTATTTTCATTTTCCGTCCATTTTAAACCAGCGCAAATTATATGGTTTCAAATCCTTGTCATAAATTTCTGAACCACAATCGGTATATGTGAAACCGAAAAAAGACTCGCCAATATGTGAAATACAGTTAGGTTGATTTTCTTGATCGCATAATTTTAATAACATGTTAGTTTTATTTTAGTTTTTAATTCCATTTTTAGGTATTGTTTTTATTATTACTATTCTCTTGGTAAGAGTTATGCTAAGCCATATAGTTCTCCAGCTTAATGCGTCTTGTTTGGAATCGCTAAGCTTGGATTACAAAATGAGTTATAAAATAACAGTTTGTACAAACCTCTGATCGAAATTTAAAGTCCTTCTCGTCACAATATTTACCACAAATCTAAAGATAATTTGTCAATGAATATGAGCTCCATCACATTTCAGATTTAAGCAATTTGTCACGATTCTCTTTTCAGAGGAGTTCCTATATTTAAAAGGTTAAAAATTCATCTGAAAAATGAGATTTACATTCCAAATAATTTCAATTTTAATAGTGAAAATACCTTCCCATGCATCATAATAACTGTCGAAGCTTAAAATTCTGGAAATATTTTGAAAAAATTTCACAGATAAAAGTCAAATATTATTTTTTTATTTTTCATTTTTATGGATCAAATATATACATTGTTTATGTTTTGGCAATCTTTTGGAAAGTATTCAAATTCCTATAGCAGACTAGTAATACATATGTGCATCCAGAATTTGAATAGGAATTCTCATGATCAGACTAGTAAATTAAACCGGTGTAACCACCATTGATGACTATTTGAAAGTCATTTTTAAAAATCAAAGTCCAAATACATATGAACAACCTGTAATTCAAATAGGTTCCATATTTTCTACACTAAAAATTTATCTAGAAACCCAAACTTAACATTTCAAAATATAATCATTTTTTTTAAATTTTTTCATAAACCTTGCAAATACTGAATAGTTGAACCCTCACTGACAAACACCAAACAAATACAAGCCATCATTTTAACAAGAAATTACAACAAAGTCAATCAAGCATTTTTATACACATTCAAAGGGTGTTTTTTCCTTACTCATATGCTGGTTTTCTTGACAAACATGCCAGCATTAATAATAGATTTAGTTATTGTTATTACGATTATGATTATTACCATTATTATTACAAAATTATTATTAAAAAGAATAATGCAATGTTTTAAAATATATATTCTCAATACAATTACTATTGAATTGGAGGCTTGCAAGTCATTTTAACATAAGCAATAATAAAACATATGGCATTGGATATTGTGATCAGAATTATTAGAAATAAAAATGAAGCCGAATATAATCGAATATCGTATTTCAAACAATTACCATATTTGTTGCATTTCTTATGCCAGAAAATGCAGGATTTGTCAATGAAATATCCGAATATAACAGGTCCAGGAATAGAACCTGTCGAACATGATCAACATTATTAATAATTAATTACAAATAATTATTTTAATAAATGGCTCTATTATCTGTTATTGTCAACTTTGAGTGGGCTTATGAATCAACTGTTTACATTAAAACAAATGGTACCAATTCTAGAAATTTTATTAATAAAATACGACTCGAGACATACTGGCTTCTTGTAATGGTTTTTTTCCTAATTTTTGGTCTTTCACAGAAACCAAGGCAAATATAAACTAATATATATATGGTAATATTAGAAATGTATTACTGACTTATTATCGTTATTGGTTAGCTTATCAACAAATAAAATGCACTTTTTTAAATTCATTATTATTAAACCAAAGTATCTAAAATAAATTTAAATCAACCGAAGACTCTGGTAATGATGCTCTGAATACCGAGACCCAATGTAATCTCGTTTCCTTTCACTGAACGAATGGTCGATGTAACCAAAGGAGTTCCTCTTAAATAAGTTATGAAAAGATAAATCGCCAGAAGGCTTAAAAATAGATAAAAATTCCCACAAATAACTTCCTTGCAAGTTTGATCGAATAGTTGAACGCCATCTGGTGACTTTGTGTTTGGTTTGATGCAGGAACAATTTCGAAATGTCTACGACAATATTAAACATGAATAATAGCATTCAACTAGTGTTTTGTTTTACTTTGTATCAATTATATTGAATTTAAATTTTGGATTTATTTATTTATTTAATTTGATTTAGATGAGTAAAAAAAATTGAAAATAATAAAAGTAATTTAAATTAAAAATCCGAATTGAAATTAAAAATCATAAAAAATTAGAACAATCCAGGTTAAATGATTTCACAAATTTCAAAAGTGATAACTCAATAACACAAATTATCACCGAAAAATGCCAGTAAAATTCTAAAATTGTTAAATAGATAATTTCAAGTTAAAATGGTTAAAACGACTAATTATTCCAAAAGTCTCTTCATGACCACTCAATATTTGATAAGAATTAACGAAAATGGACACATTTCGTCATACAAAACGAAAATAACTGATTCGGGTCATAATATTTTAGAGTTATAAACTGTACCAGTGTAGAATACAGTGATAGTAGTTGAAACCGTTGCTGAAAAGGAGTTTATTGTGATCAGTGTAAGCTACTATTTTAGAAAATACGCATTGAAAAATAATTGAGACATCATGACGCCAAATTATATGTTTAAACACAATTATATAAGCATTAATATGATTTTATGTCAAATTTGAATTAAATCTTAAAAATTTAATACATTTCCAAATTCTTTCAAGCCAGATACTCGATGTTGTAAGGAAGAACTCAGTCCTATTTTAACTTTTTATATTGTCTAAGCTTGAAGGTCCTGTAAGTGTTTTAACATAAAGAAGAGTCGGATATGCTAAATAGCTAGTTCCGAAAAATGATTATAATGATTTAATAATAAGAAATAATAAAAATCTTAATTGATTGATAATTCAATTGGAGATGATTAGATAATATTAAGGTTAATTAATACATGATATGAACATTGACAATAAATAATAAAAACAAGTAATGATAATAGAACGTAAGAGTAATTGTTAGCTGCAGCTATTTTAACAACCACACATTAAACACGAACTGGAAAGTCAAGACACCACCAATCTATTTAAATACAAATAAATCTAATTTTATATTAATATAATTTTTTTATAAAATTATGATTACATCTAAATAAAATTTGAATTAAATGTGAATTAAAAATTTAATTCATATAAAATATCTCAGTAATAATAAAGAATAGCAATAACAGATAATTAGATATGTTATTCTACGATAATTTTATTTCATTTCATTATATAGTGCAGAGTTTATTCACCAGTTTTCCGAAGCTGCATTGTATTCATTAAATAAATAAATATGAAACAAAATATTGAAAAAATAGGTATCAGAATTAGCAAGGAAATAAAATAATGATTCTAAGAGAGAGATGATTTAGATGTTTTATAGTTGAATTATAAAGTGAAAATTAATTGAAATTCTCAATTACATAAACGTTATCTTTTTCTAACTTCTCCTTGCAGCCTGCTACACAGGGGGAGTAATACGTCACTTGATTTATAGCGCAAGTCGGTCGAAAGAAATCAAGAGATACTAGACAATTGCATTTTTCATTACAGTCGGCATGAAAAGTATGACTGAACCGTCTAAATTTATCAATGAAACATCGTTGGTAATGTTCACAAACAACTTTACTTCGAGTCACCAATCGGAGTATCGATTCCAGCAAATTTGGCCTGTTCACAACTAAGAAAGAAACTGAAAGCCAATGGAACACTAACAAGAGTGGTAATTGTCATAAATAAAAGCGATCCTTTTAGTTTCCAATTGAAATGACTCAACAATAATCCACCAACCAGTGCTCCAGTAGCCAAAGACGGAATCGTGACCACACCTGATCATATGGTTTATTTCAATGAGATACAATAAAAAATTTACCAGCAGCTATTGTAGAAATGCTTGCTGTCAAACCGAATACGGTTTCCAAATATTTTGGACCGTACGTAGATAATCCACAGAGCGAAAGCACTGAAAATTAATACAAAATTATAAAACAACGGTTTTATTATTTGGATTGCATTATATTATTAAAATTAACATTATAAATTTCAGTAGTATAAGAACTATTTAAAATGATTTAATGATGGTAATGATCTTAGATTAATAGAATAATTTTATAATGATTAATTACCAGAGTTAGAATGAAACACACATACACACACAATGTTATCAAAATTCTTATTCTCATACGTTTATAATACCAACATTAAATTTCAATATTTCTGTGAGGTAAATCAACATTTTAATTAGTGCCTTCTTCAATAGGTTATCTGAACTGATTGAATGATTAGAAACCAATATGAATATTTGCAAATCTAATGGTAAAATATATTTCATTTTAATCATACTAATAATAAATTAGAATGAAGTTAATTATAAAAATGTAGATATTATTTTTGCTAAACTAATATATTATACTTCCTAAAGCCGATGCCGCTGTGACACAAATATATGTTGCATTTTTCAAAACACTTTTCGATATATTGAATATGTTTTTCAGATCAGTGGCATTTAATTTCATGATTTGAATAATGTCGAAATCAACTGCACGGTATATGGGGTGTGGAAAGAAAATTAATGGTACAGAAAATACAAGGAATGCTATCCCTGCAATCACAAATGGTAGCCACCAAGCCCCAACCCAAATATCGGTGTTCTCTTGTGTCATTTCACTTGATGGAATCACAATGTCGACATATATTTTCAGACTCAGTCCAAGTACAACATATCCTGCAGCTGGGCCAATTGATGATACGACGGTTGCGATTGCAATATAAAGTGCTGAGGTTTTCATATCGACTATTTCTTCAATGTAAGCAATTCCTAAAGTATATAATGGTGACGATCCGATCCCAATGACGAAATGACCCAAATAAAAGAGATATTTATATGTCTGCAATGATTTGCTGCTATCGAAGTGGGTACAGTTTTCAATAGTCGTCTTATTTGTGCATAAAGGAATATCTTTCTGAAATAAAATAATAATAACAATAATAATAATAAATAGTAAAAATAAATAATTATAATTGTAAGGATATATAATAGAAAAATAGATTTATGTGTCTCCTAAATTCAAAATATAAAAGAATAATTTAAATACTAATTAAAGGAGGTCATTTTTATTATATTGTCTTATTCACAAGCAATAAAAATTCCTTTAAACATATCAACATAAGTCACGAGAATTATCTGAATCCACAACAACAAATCGCAACTAATTCACCTGTAAAACTGAACTATATTGATATTTTCCAGCCAAAATTTGGGGACTGACCATGATAAAACTGCCAAAACCCATTATAACAGATCCTATTCCAATCCACTGAACCTTGTGACGATCAGTTCCCCAGTATGATACTGGAATAACGACAAGCATACATCCAATATCAAATGATGATGCTATAAATGATGATTCGACACTTGATAATTGGTACCGTTTCTCGAATGATGCTAAACTTGAATTGATAAAGCCATTGACAACCATACTCTGCAAATAAAAAGATATTTATTTATTTTGATAGAAGATTAAAATTAAATTATTAGTTAAAGATATATATTATTTATAATTATCGTTTAATTTTTGATTGATTTGAAATACATTTGCATCACAATGACAGGAGATCATTATCTACTGAAATGACAGGGTAGAAATAACGTAAATTTTTATGTCGCTGAGAAGATAAAATCGAATCTATAACAATTTTCAGTACTCACTAATCATTAAACCAAATCTTTGATGTTGATGTTATAACACGTTTGTATTCCGGGTATGACATACTCATTGAATAACTAATATATTTTCATATTTTATCACTATACTTAAATCGATACTTGACAGTAACAGCTTGAGAGTAGAAACACCGTTTATGCTGGCGTGCTAAACTTGAAACACCAACTAATTTTACGTAAAACAAACAACCAAAATGGTTAATAATAAATTTTGGTATCAATTAATAATGAGATAATTAATTGACGATTTAAAATGGATTTATAAAGTCTGTAAAAGGTTAATCAAATTTGTGAAATTAAAAAAAAACTTAGACGATTAATTGACAAGGATCAAGGAAAATTTGACTCAAAAATCTAACTTGAAAGGTTAAGGTAATTTAAATTATTAAAAATTTATAAAATATGATTATGTATTAAGTTGATGATTTATAAGGTTATCAAGATAATGAATTGTCTGGATTTGAATTAAAGATTAATCAAGGCTGTTCTAATAAATTGGTTCAAATCAACTAATGATCTTGTCGGGTTAAATTAAGAAAATGGGTCTTTTGACCTACTTTCGTAATGCTTAATTTTCGCGCATGAGATTATTTAATATATAACTGTTTTGTTTGATTTATTTGTATGATTCAGTTAATATTTCATTTTTTCAGATGTCTAATAGTGACAAAACATTGTTTTCAAACCAAGTTCCCATTCTAATCACAACACTTCTATATGATTATGAGTTTTTAAATTAAAATTTTTATAATTATAAATCGAGTTAGTTAAATACAGACATGTTTAATAATATCATTGCTTATTTTTATAAAATAATTGTAAACATTGAGAATATCTCTCGATTTGCTTCTAATGTTAAAAAGGGGTCCTCGCTAATTTTCAATAAATTACAATTCGATCTACTTTTTTCAATTTTTCAAATAATCAAATTTAAGGAGATTTTTAAGCTCTAGTCTATTTAATATTTGATTTCAAACAACTAAGATTCTTTTTGTAAGTACTTAAATAAAAAGTTCAAAATGTTTTTAAAGAATATAATTAAATAAACTATATAGAATTTTGCAATACACTCAACAAATTAAAAATTTTGTTTTTGGACCCTTTTTTAAATTTTGCCGAACTAGCAATGTCAAAATTTTCGATTTTTATAATTGAACAAAGCAATATATCCATTTATTATAATAATTATTAATTTTATATTATTAATATTATTCTTAAAATTTGATTATTACTTAAATAACATCGGATTACTGTGCTTCTCGCTTCAAGAAATTATTATATCTCGAGATAAGATTTCCCAATAAATGTGTGAACGAGATTAATTCTAAGTATAGCAATGGGGTTTAAATTTATGCTGAAAATATCCAGAGGGTTATAATGTTAAACCTCGAAGAGATCTAATTATCAAAATTATAATTAAATCGGTCTTGTTCGACTCGAATTAAAATATTTATCCAAATTATTATTATCATTCATTTAAATTTTATTATTATTAATTTTATCAAGTGCTGATAAAAACAATATCTTAAAACAGATTCGAATTTCAATAGTTATTTTAATAAGATATTCTAATTAAATATTTAAATCATTAATGGAAATTAATTTTCAAAAAATTCGCACAATCAATCACCGGAAGCCCTTTGAATTGGTTTTGATTTATCCAATCTAAAATAAAATGGATGAATTTCAATTTTGTATGAAATGCCGACCAATTCTCAATTGAAATCAATTGAAAAATTAATACATGATTTGTTTAAATGTGTCAAAAAATCTTTTCTATTTTTTGGCTTATAAAAAAAAGTGGAGAAAAGTTTTGCCTTATCGCCAATCGTTTAATGAAAAGAATTGAATGAAAACATAATCAAAATTGTTTGAACATGTATTTATATTTTTCAATAATCAAATAAGATTTTGTTTTTTTTCTCTTTTAAATATTTACTTGAATCATATAAAAAATTAATGATAATACAGTTTTCCTCTTACTAACGGCCACTCATAATTGCCAAATTTTTTGAAAGTCCAAAAATTATAATAGAAAATTCCTAGTAGCTGCCAGTTATGTTAACTACCACATTAGATAAAAAATATCTTAATCATTTATTTTTATTTTTGACATGATAACGTTGTTTTAATATTAATTTTTTATGAAAATATTTTCACTGGACCTTATTTATGGCAAAATGAAAGTGTGAAAAGTTAACTGCTGTTGAAAAAATTGAAATTTTGAAGAACAGTAATTTTCCTTCTATGATGTCTCTTTCTTTTATTTATTCAATTTCTTCTTGTTCCCACGTCTCTCTATTTTAACATCTTCATTATTCCTTATCAGTTTGTCTAATTTGTGTATAATTATTTCTGGTATGTATATATCTCGTAATTTATTTTTTATCCTATATGTTTGTCCGTCTAAACAATATTTATATTTTACATGAATTCGATTAGACACTTGTTGATCATCTTTGTCTATTTTTTCCGATTGTAGCATCTTTGGACTTAGTTCTTCTTTATCTTCTTCTTTTCATATTTCTTTCAATGACAGTATCCTTCCCATTCTTATCTCTTTTAGTAAGAATAATTTCCTCATTAATTTTTCTTCTACATCTATTCTCGTTATTATTTCTGTTTTACTATCACCCTCGCAACTATTTATCAACCCATCACTATCGATTAATCAATTTCTAGAAGATTATATTAATCCAAATGATTTGTCTTCACCATTATTGCAAACTTCTTCATATTTGATTCCATATTCATTATCATTGAACAATTGTAACTCATAATTATCAGAATTTGCTTCATTGTCAATCTAGTTCGAATTATTTTCATTTCCAAATTCGTCAATTATTAACTGTGATTCCTTTTCAAAAGGATGATTTGTAATCATTAAGTTTCCTATTATCTCCTTTTCTGAGTTTAATTCCAATATTTCATCTTCCTTACTAACTACGAATATTCTCCTATTTTGTACTTCCTAATTTTGCGTTTCCTTTATTGGTTTGTTTCCCCTTACATCTCTTAATTGCGCATAGATACTGTTTAATTCATACTGTGAAAATCCTACGTCAATCAAATATTCTTCGTCCTTTACATTCTTTATTTTGTGTAATATTATTATTTCCAATGTTACTAACCTAGAATTATCTCCTAACTGTTGTGCTACTTTTCTCTTAATTTTCTTAATTGTTTGTGCATGAATGTGTCGTGAAATTTATTTCATATTCCTTTTCTCGGTGAAATGCCCATACGTTTACTTTTAATGGTTTTTCAATTCTGGATTTTTCCATATTATTGTTCCACATACTTTTATTGTTCTCCATTCTCCATCATTTATTTGTATAGTATCTCTTGCATATTGTTGTACTTGTTGAATTGTATTCTTGGCTTTTTCGAATTCATTTTCATTTACTAGTACTTGTATCTTTTCAACTTTTTTCGTCAATGTTAATGATTTCTTTTCTTCTGGTTTTATGTCATATTTGTGTTCCTCTTCATCTATTTGTTTTCCAGATGCTTGTTTCATCATTTCAATTTCATCCATATGATGTTTTGTCATTTGATGTTTGTTATTATCTATGATTTTGTTTTCTCTCCTTCTTGAATTGTTTTTCATCTTCCTTTTCCATAATTGGATAGAATTTCATTACTGGTCTTTGATTGTGATTCATATTCTTATTCTCTCGCTTCAGATATTTTCCTGTCTGCCTTCTTTCTATCTTTTTAATTAATTTTTCTTTTTTTTCTAATAAATTTCTAATTTCTCTTTGATATTTCATTTTAGCTTCTTGAAATGATTCCTTTAATTTCTTTAGTTTGTCTACTACCATTATTTCTCTCAGTATTCTTTGCTCTTTCTTTCTACATTATTCTATCTTCTTCTTTTTTTTTTTACTAAATTTGCCTTTGGTTCTTATCATATTCTTCTTTTTTCTTTTTTTTCTCATTATTCCCTGATGTATTTGTTTCTGTTTTCCAATTCCTCTTTTTAATTTCGCTCTATATCTTTGCCTTTCATATTGTTCTTTTCTCAGCTCACACGTTGATATTAAATGTCTAGTTCTTTTACAGTAGTCACATTGTAAATTTCTTGTATAATTGTGTATTTGTATATTACTGTCTTTGTTTGGAAAATTCTCTCTTAATCGATTCTTATTCTTGTCATATGATACTATCCTTGTATGACTCAAACTATTCCTACTTTTATCAACATATCTACCTCTTGGGATGTCATAGTTTTTATATTGCTTCTTCCTTACATTATTATTTTCTGATTTTGTAAGTTATATTTCTTTCTTTCACATGGACTTCTACTTCTATCTCTTATTTCACCATACCTATTATTTTTCCTATTTTGATAAAACCTATTCTGATACTGTGGATAATTTCTACTATTTATTTGATTTTCATTTTCCCGACTACAGTTATTATTAGCTCTATGCTCATAATTCTTGTAATTTTGCTGTTTATTTTCCTTATTCCTATCCCTATTGTAGTAATAGTTGTTGGAATTATGTTTATTTCTGCCATAATTCCTATTTTCGCGCGTTTGTTTTCGTTGATTATAATTATCGTCTTTCTTTCAAAATTTTTCTTACATTTTATTTAACTCAAAACAAGTCACGTTCACATCTTTTTTTGATTTAGTAGTGGTGATAAATTTTCGTTTTTATTATCCCTAAATACGACTGCATTAATTAATGGGTTTTTCATTGGTGCGCTATATCCTATATCATGATTTTCTCCATAAATTGTTTCGATTCTTCTTGTCTTTTGTATTAATTCATCTAAGTTTTTAAACTCAGCCAATGCTATTGGACTTTTTAACGCAAGTAAAATTCCTATTTTAAACTGATCCATCACTATTTGATCTCTACCCCCAAGTGTCACATATTTAAGATCATAAGCTTTTGCAGCCAATTGTTTTAATACCATAGCATATTCTCTTACATTTCCCCCTGATAATTGACATCTATCCAAGAACTTCTTTACATAATACTCATGGACTTCTTCTGTTTTAACTAACTTTTTCCTTAACTCTTCTACTAACTGCGCATAAGTTTCTGTATTATTGCATTTTAGATCTTGATAAGTTTTTAGGCTGTAACCTTTAAGTTATAATGATAAACGCTGACTCCTCTCTGCTCCGGCCCAGTCGTGTCCATCCATTATTCTATCAAACTCGTTAAAGAAATCATCGTAAATTTGTTCCTTTCCATCGTATGGGTTTATGGGGATATATATGTTATTATTATATTCATAATTCATTCTAAACATTGGTACTATATCAGATGTATTGATAAAGCTTTTACTATCCATGATTTATTAATTTTAATTCAATTTTTAACTTTCAGTTAACTTTTATCTACTATCAATTTTAAATTTAAACTTCTAATTCCTTAATCAAACTTATTTTGAAATTCCAATTTATTTTAAAATTTCTAATTAACTTTCAATTTCAGTTGTTTTACTATTCCTATTTTATTAACTTTCCAAGCAGCTTTTCAAGAATTTAGGTGTTTTCAAGGTTTCTTAATTATTAATTTTTAATTCTATTATTTCAGGTAAATTTCGGTCTTATTCAGGCTTGCAGATTTTGAAGAATGTCAAATTGATGTTTTATTAAATACATTTTTCTTATTAGTCTTTAATTGTTTGATTATTGCTGTTTTTATCTATTAAATAATTGGTTATGTTTTTGATTATTGTATTAAAAGCTTTAAGGATATTTAAAATGATTTATATCCTCACTTGGTGCACCAAATG
>JBBMOY011555856.1:0-13983 GCA_037951405.1 Platydemus manokwari | reverse complement strand
TTTCCAACAACTTTGCAGCATTAAATTAATTATTCTTCTATTATTATTAGGAAGTAGGTTTATACGGGAATATTCTAAAAACTTGCTGATTAGAATGAAATCCTTTGTAAAGAAGCACGGATAAATTACAATAATAATGGCTCTAAAAATTTTTTTCAATCATTTATTAAGCTATAAGATATTTCATTTAAATTCATAAAATTTATTGATTTTTAATAGTTTAATTTTAACATCGTGATCATGAATTTTTTATGCAAAATTATTTATTTTTGATAGTTTGAAAGTAAATATAAAAACAATGCTTAAAATCATTCGATAATAACATGTTAATTTGTTGTCAATAATGGTTTCTAATAAATATAATTGCAATCCCAAAATGATTTTATTGTAACACAATTATTTTTGTTTAAATTGGTGGTTGCGATTTATTAATTATGTGTTACTTGTTTCCGATTATTTCTATTTTCTCTTTATTTATAAATATTATTAGTGGTTTATTCGAAAACTATTCCCACATTAATTATCTTGATGCAATCAGTATTAAGAAGGCAGTTATTCAGCATAAATTTCTGCTAATCAATTTCTGTAACTTATATTATTAAGAATTCATTTGTCATTTGACTTCTACAGATGCTGACAAATGTGAACAATGCAAAACATTTGAACCAGTTTTCTCTGCTGCAGCAAAAGTTATTCAAGATTTAAAACTTGACATTTATATAGCCAGTTTGAATTGCAAACAAAATCCAAAGATAATTCAAGATTATGAGATTTCTGGTATACCGAGTATCAAATTGATTAAAGAAAAGAAATTGCACGAATTTCTAGGAAATAAGATGGTGTTGCCATTTGTGTATTGGGTTATTTCCTCATTTGATGGTGATTTTGTTCTTATTCACCAATCCGACACCCTGAAAGAAGTTATAAAGAATGAAATATTTTCTCTTGTAGGGTTTTTCAAGGTAGCCAGTTTTCTTGGTTTGATAATAATTTGTTTAAGATCGATAAATGTGCATTTTACACGTTCTTACCGAAAATGATGATATTAACCGAATTTTATAAAAACTTATGGAAATTTATTGATTATTGATGAAAGTTTGTTAAAAACTAAATTCAAGTAGTGAGCCATCTTAAATGAACTTAAAATAATAAGTCTAATGTTAACCATAAATGTTAACTTAATTGTTTATGTAACTTATGTTATATCATTTGTTCCATCAATGCAGTTCCAACCAAATTTAACTAATTAACTAATATAAAATTAATATTAATGCAGGATAAAATTGCACACATTATTTTAGGCAAATTATTGCCGATAAATTCGCAAGCAATCAGTTTTAAAAGGAACAATGAGTAATTTTTTATTAAATTATATTATGTTAATATTTCCCGAAATGGAATTATTACTTAATTAACCGTGTCAAAGTTCTCGAAGGACATTTGACCTTCTTCTCCGCTGACTTCTTTTTTCACCAGAAGTGGCAATAGTTCCCAACATTGGTTTTTTCCTTATCTTCAGGGCACGTCACCGCCACAATACAAAATTTATAATAAATTTAATAATATCATTGTATTTGTAAATAAAAGTTAACTGATGCCTTCTTTTTTTGTATTTTTATGCACGCACCCTACGCTAAGACACTATGAAGGGCCTGATATTGGTTGAATAATATAACCATGTCTCAACCCTCATAGCTATTAAATCATTTTAGATATCATCAAATTCTATCATTATTAAATCTGAAAATGAAAAAATAACATAAAATATATAACTCTAATGAATTTATAGAATATTGTTATTATTATTTTTTTATTTCAACAATAATAAGAAAAGTTAAGAAGATTACAAAAATATTTTGCAATAATTTTATATTAAATCTAAGCTAATTATCTGAAAACATGATTTATTTAATAATTATCACTTATGAAGTGGTCTATCTTTTTCTATTTTTTTCTACGATAGAAAAAGTTACGCATAAAATTATTGGTAAAGCAGAGATCTGAGCAATTTAAAAGAAATCGAAGAGAAAAAATAATTATCCACAACTTTTTTAAAACTTATAAATTTTAAGAGACTATTTCTAATAAAAATAATTCTAATATATAACAAACAAATGCCTTTTAAAAAATATTATTTTAATAAAAAAAATAAGTAATTAATGTTTTAAATATTTCTTTTAACAAATTAATTTTAATTTTAACATAAATTTTATTGAAAATTAAAGAATATCTCGGCACCAGAATGTATAATCTTCAAAGGAACTGCTAAAACACACGAATCTTTATCATGGGCAATTGTCACAAATGGCAGTCTTTTCGAAGAATATATGATAAAAACTGATGCTCATATTATTGCGTTCAGGCAGGTACACGTGATAAATTTCTTGTTATTCTGTGATAAAAGCTCTTATTTAGTTTGATGAACCTGAAGTTCATTACAGTGGTAACATCACGAAAGAGAATATCACGATGTTTATTCGCAAATATTCTACACCATATCTGACTCAATTCTACGATAAAATCTCGAAAATACCAGAAGCGTTTGATATTAGCATTCAGAATTATCTGATTGGTTTGATAGATTCAAATCATAAAAAGTTCACTTTACATAAAATGCTCTTTCAGAAATCATCAAAGAATTTTTTGGGAAAGGTTTTATTTAAATTTGATTTTTGAAACAGAAATTGTTAGTTTAGCTTGGAATAATACAAATAATAATGCAACTTTAATTAAAACTCTCGCGCTTGAAATGCTGCCTTCATTTTTATCAAACCTATTTTTTCTAAGCTTAACCGCAACCCTTCATTCATTTCAAACAAGACATTTTTGAACTCTCATTAGTAAAGTAATCACCATTTATTATAATTACAGTTGAAATATTACTTATCATTAAATAGAGATAAACAGAAACCACTATCGAATTGAATATAATTGAATACTCAACTTGGTTAACAATGAAATAGATATCGTTTGATCAATGTTACGGGAGGGTATTTTATATCAGCTATCACTGGTTCTATAAGACTTCAGTAATATGTGTGAGGAATTTATCTATTAGTTGCTGTGCTATATGAATTGATGGCAACAATGAGACCCGAATTGATCGTTAATTTGGCTAAATCAAAATGAATTTTAAAAAACTGTTTCATTTTGTGTCTATAGTTATTAACAGACTCAATACAGTTTTAATTAGATTTATTTTAATAAATGAAAATTTGGACAGTTTTAAAGAACAGAAAATTGCAAACTGTGCAAGCAGATAGCCACAAGATAACTAGATGGAGATATCGGAAGATCTCCAAATGGAAAAATTGACATCGAATTTGATTTTAAATTAATAAAACGCAAATAATTAAATAACTAATAACGTATAGTTACTTATTTTTAACTTAATGCAATAAAATAATTAAATACTTTGAATAGTTCTCGAATCAATTCTTGTAGCTTGAAGTCTTCTTTCAAACATGGTATTTAGTCAACGGTAACAGTTCTGTCTTAATTAAGAAATCAGTTTCATCTGTTAGCTTTTGAAAAAATGTAAATTTAGTACTGATCTAATTTTGATTGTTTTTATTGTAATTTTATTATGCGAGGTGTTTCAGTACCTTTAGACTAGATTATTTAAAATTGTTTACTCAAAATATTTGATTAAAATTTGTTTTTTTCGTTTTCGTAAATCGTTTCGTCATTTAAATTTCTTTTTTATTGTATATTCCAAAATCTGCCATTCTAAAATATCTATTTTCTCCCCTGATTTTCTGCACTTTAACCCGGCTTAATTATTTTAGTTCATCTTTAATTTTATATAACGTATGCCTTATTATAACTCTGATTTGAAATGTTAGATTTGATATTAATATTGAATATTTTCATTAGTCAGTTAAAGATTTATCTAAAATACAGTTCCAATGAAAATTACCACATAACGAGATCTTCCACGAAGAATAACTTTTTCATTATAATTCTCTATTGTCTTGATTTGATTGCAGTTTATTAATTATAATTTAGAGGGTTAAAAATGTGTTTAAATGAATTCTAAAATTTCTCATTTAATTTTTGTATATACAAAATATTTGGCAATGTTAAGAGTTTCAAAAGTTGATGTCGCATTTAATTTTGGTTATTAAGGATGATATATCTGAACGAGTTCTAACCAATAACTTGGGATAAGTGAATGGATTAGAACTCTAAGTATAAATCAACAATTTTCAAAAGAATTCTAAGCTAGAAGGTAAATTCTCCTAAATCTGTCTCCAATCCATACATTATAACTATAATAATGGGTGGAAGTATTTTATATTTTGAATAATACAAAATGAATTAACATTATTGACAAAAGGCCGAATAAAATCAAGGTTTAAAATGATTGAGTAAAATCAATAATTATGAAACAATTCAATGAAATTTACCAAATATGAAAAAAAATTAAGTATAATAAACAACATTGGGAATAACATGGATTTTAATTGACAAAGTGTGATATATTCTTTAGAAAATCAACATCACTTCTTTCGTCAAACGACCACTAAAACACGATGAAAGTGTGAAGAATATTTACTGACCTTAATTGGCTTTAGACACTATAAGCAGAAGCAGCCCTGTTTCTAGTAATTAATTATAGAAATTTACTTTGATTTGTATCTTGATTCAAGAGCCATGCTTCTTGTAATAGTTGCGCAATCTAATAATTTTCTCGGTAAATGTCATGTGCTGAATGACTTCTTTGATATCGAGGAGGTGAAATAACGTATGATTATGATTGATTATAATATCTTTGAATCTACACGCCACGATTGACTGAACAGATAGTAAGCTGACTCAGTAATTTTGCTTTGTAAATGAAAGGTTATTCAGTGAACTTGTCTGCTAATTTTTGTACTTGCTTTGAATGATCGTAAAATTATTGTTTACTATTTTGTTTGAAAATCAAAAAACATTTGTGTACTTTCTGAGTGTCCTAATTTGTGTGGAAATGGCTTCAAGAAGT
Organism: Platydemus manokwari; assembly: GCA_037951405.1. Lineage (NCBI taxonomy): Eukaryota > Metazoa > Platyhelminthes > Tricladida > Geoplanidae > Platydemus > Platydemus manokwari. Next base: position 8,996 of record JBBMOY011555856.1, on the reverse strand, counting down.
CTACTTATATAGGATGATTGTATTTATCTTTAGTTTTAATTGATCCTTTATTCCTGCAATAACAAGGCATTTATTTAATCTCTCTTAGGACGTTTGCTATAGGGAAGCCGGTTTTTCTTACTCTGACTAATCAAAAATAAAGCTCTTTGTCCTGACATTTACGGTTTGTGATTCAGTGTGGCTTATGACCTTGTGATGATACAAGACTTAGTATATAAGTTGGCACAAACGCCAATTAAGGATTTTGGAAAAGTTTTCAAAATCTGTAAATTTTTATATTATCATTCTGTATATTTAGGTGATTTGGGCTCATCAGTATATAGCTACTTGAATTTACTTGCTATTTTAAATGCACAATCAAATGTGTTGAATCAAAATAAAATTACAGCACTTGCCATAAGGTCAAATGGTAATAGATACATAATATGCCTGAAAAGGAAGAGATTTAAAACTCACTAGTAAGCGTATTACTCGAGGGTTGAATTTAATATCCTATCCGATTCTAACTGGTAGTTAGATTGACTAACTGGTTATACATAGATTGACTACATTGACTGTTTGTTTCAATGAGCTTGTTAACAAAATCATCATAATCTTTATTATAATAATGAATTAATTATATAAATAAATATAGTATAATTATAATGTTGAATGAAGTTATAAATAAATATCATCAATTCGAATTAACATGATTTCGATCATTAGCATAATAGAGAATATTATGATATTGATTAAAGGTAATGCAAACCGGAATTATTAAGCATTCTTCGAATCTCATTATAATAACGAAAAAAACATCATTATAAATATCTAAACAATTTTTTGTTTTATTAGTTTCGTAATTTAACATTTTCTCTTGTTTTTGAAATCGTTTCTTAAATTTAGGTGAAATTTATTTACGCAAATGTAGATGATCACGCTACTCATTATCTATTGAGCATTTTCCGTTTGCAGAAAGAACAGGCTCCTACATATCGATTCATGAAATTGCTCCCTGATTATCGAACAATTATTTATAATCCTATCGATTCCAAGATGACATCAAAACGGGTGACTGATTTCGTACGTAAAGTTCTTGATGGTACTCAAGCACCGTATTATCGATCAGAGAAATTGCACCAAAGATGGAATAAATATCCTGTCAAAGTACTTGTAGGTGAAAATTATGACGAAGTAACTGGTGATGAAAATCGGACTGTCTTTGTTCAATTATGTAAGATTATTTTATTAATCTATTTTATTAATCTGAAATGCAAATTGTTTACAGGACATGTAATATGTAAATCTTTTACACTCTATGATCTAACATATCTCGTTTATAAGAATGCCTTTATATATATATAATTGAATATAGGATATTTAGTATATTTTAACACTGTTGGTACGATAGTAATTAAACTACTAACATTTTTATGTGTGACAGTATAATTGAATCATCAAAAATTACTTTATTCGTTCTTTTTTTGAGTAACGACAGCTTGAGTTTCAATGAGAATGTCAGAGTTTAATATTATAATTAATTGTGTGCATAAATCATCAGAATATAAAGTGCTGTGACTATAAAACAATTCTGATAACACAAAATTAATTTCAAATAATTTTAACATTAATAATGTTTTCTGTTTAGGTTTATTAATCCAAAGTTCATAGTTACTGTTCATTATTTGGTAGATCACAAAAACAACCTCAAAGGGTCGATACAAACAGATTCAATATGCGAGTGTGTTAATTAAATAGGGTCGTATTTCACGAGCAACTGCCAGTTTTTTGGTTGGTAACTTTCATTATGTGTGACTTATAAGTGATTTTTTGACAACTAGTATTCGTGGTTGGCTTCTGTTTTGTACTCAACTTTCGGATCCCACCTCTATTGTTGCTTTTTAATTGTGTGTGGTGACGAGTTGAGTTTGTGTAATTCGTTATGATTTCAATTATAATTTTCAGCATCCAGTGTCAATAAATAATCTGACATTATGAATTCAAAAATAATTCAGAAAAAATTTTAAAACTCGAAATATTCTTAACATAAATAATATTGTCAGTAATTGTAGTAAAACTCTTTGCTTATCTTTCTAGATGATTATCGAAGTATTTTAACTTTCTTTGCTAATTGATCACTGCAACTTTTGAATGCATATTTTTGTAAATGTGATTTCTTTATATTTTATTTTCTCATTTTCACATAAGGATCATTTTTGAAATATAAATATTAGACACTCCATATCACGCTTCTTACTTTGATCAACTCAATGACTTGTTTAGAAATCAAGATGTATTGTGAACGATGAATACATTTTTAAAAAGCATACCGTTTAGTCCTTTTGTTTACCTTTTTAATAATTTTTACTTTCCTGGACTCCGCACTCCGGTTTTATACATCTCTGTGAGCTCTAATCAAAGAATTAGGCGTATAAGTCCTAATTAGTATATTTTTCACCTCGCACTTCACTTATAATTCATATACTATGAGAGTGGCAGAAGGATGTTTTCTCAGTTTTTATCAGTCTCAAATAAAACGTAGAACAAGCTTTCACAACTAAAAAGATGTTACAGTAACAACATTATTTTTTTTTAAACAATATATTGAAACTTATTTTTTCCTCACTTGACAAGATAACAGTAATTTGAAATGATGGACCTTTTATTTACTCTCAGTGATCTCCTGGTACTATGTTACTTCATGATGTTTATTGAAGGTTATTAATTATTTATTTATCGGAGTGTATTTGTTTATTCAGCACTATTTTCCTAATTTAATCTTAATCCATTTTGTTTTAGTTTGAATTCAACTGGCTATTAATAATTAATTATGTTCTATTAGACACGACAAGTTTACAGATTTGATTTCTCCATCAATGCCAGTGAAAAGAATATTTGGCTTAAGTTAGGAAAAAGGGTCCTTTGACCTACTTTCGTTATAATGGATTTTCGCACATGAGATAATTTTATAACTTAATTTTATATATAACTGCTATGTTTGATTTATTAGTATAATTCAGCTAATATCTCATTTTTTAAGATGTTTAATAGTGACAAAACATAGTTTTAAAACCAAGTTCCCATTCTAATCACAACATTTCTATATGATTATTTAAGTTTTTAAATTCAAATTTTTATAATTATAAATCTAGTTATTTTATTACAGATATGTTTAATAATATCATTGCTTATTTTTATCAAATAATTGTAAAAATTGAGAATATCTCTCAATTTGGTTCTAATGTTAGAAAAGGGGTCCTCGCTAATTTTCAATAAATTGCAATTCGACTTGCTTTTATATTTTTTAAAATAATAAAATTTTAGGAGATTTTTAAGCTCTGATGTATTTATTATTTGATATCAAAGAACTAAAATTCTTCTTAACACTTAACAAATTTAAAATTTCATTTAAGGACCATTTTTTATCATTAATTGTCAAATTATTTAAGAATTAATTTCTAAAATTGTTTATTTAAATTATAAAAGACATAAAATCAAGATATTCTTTACAATATCTAGACCTTCACCGTCCATTATTTAAAACATATTATACATTAAAACAGCACTAAAAATTAAATGACACCCAGTCATCGGATTGTAATATTTGCATCGTCTTAAATTTGATTATCTTTGCCCTTACCCCAACAAAATTATCAAATAATTGTTATTTTTATTTAACAAAGGTTCTAACAAATGTAATCAATGTGTCAAAATGAGACATTTGTGGTACGATCTGGCCATACATTACAAAGATCAACCCAAAATATGGATTGCCACCATCGATTTGGACAAAAACGATATCACCAATTTTCGCATTGAGAGATTTCCTACATTCTATCTTTATCCTGAAGGATCTCAAAAGGTATTATTAATTTATTTTTTATCGAAGAAATTCTTATTTTTTTGAAGCTGTATAAACAATACCATGTGGTTTTTTGAAATGTTTTTATGATATATTTTAAATTTCCGGCATATGGGCTATTAAATTTTACAGATATCCAATATTATCGCTTTATATTGATGTTTATAATCCACAATCTTAGTCCAAACATTGAAGGTATTGGACTGCTCAAAAGTAATGCTAAATATTTTACTTATAAATAAATATGCTATAAATTAGACTGTTATTAACGTTAATTTCTTAAGACAATAACTATTGATTAAGATAATGTATTGACGATTTAAGACAATTAGAATTGCTAATTATTGTACAATCTACTCACTGTTTTAAGATTGAGCTAGCAAAGCTATCTACCTTAGCTAGAAAGTTTATACTCTTTGAACTGTGACTAACCGCTATAATGAAAAATACAGATAACAATAACAATAAAACAAAGAATTTAGTTACATTTCAAGTGTTACGTATGGGTCTTTTGCCGTTTTTTATTTTCAGATATTATTTTTTAGTGCCGACTTTATTGTTCTTCAATCACTGTCGTATTAATCAGTTCCTTTGTATTCACATTAAGGTCATTTGTGTAATCTATCATATTGTAATATTTTTTTGGTTTGAATGTCAATCTCAGTTAATGCACTTCTATTCATATTATCTACTTTAAACATCAAAATCGTTGACTTTAAACATTGTTAAAACTACAAATGAATCTTTAAAAAATTATTAACCACAAATATTACAATTGCTTCTTAAAATTATTTTTATTATTTACTATAATAAATATTTTACGAATAAGAAGCTAGCGAAAGTCGAATTTAAATACTAAAATATATTATCATTCAATAATTAAAACAAAAAAGAAAATTTATACAGAATACTTATATAACTCATGCAACTTTACAATTTGGAACAACGGTTGTTTTTGATCTTATCGATTCCTCAAAAATTGCTATTTATTAACCCCTTCGTAGTATTCATGTAAAATAAGATTCATGAATGAGCAGAGCGCGATAAATAGGAATATTGTAGATTTTAAAGTCTGATTTTGGAACGACTCACTCACTTCAATCATGAACTTCTCTGAGTCTTTGCGCATAAACATTTATGATAAAACTTATCTGCGAAGGTTTCGTATTGAAATTTGTTTTCTAAATTTGTGTTAAGAATTTTAGTTTGGAATTTTCCTATGAATTTTGTTCTTGTTCTTTTTGTCTTCCTTTATATTCCTCTAATCCTAAACTACTGAACTGTCGTATTTTTTAACTTATTCTTTTTATCACTGTCATTGTTAGTTATATTAGTCATTTAATGCCTGAATATAGATGTTAATATTAACTCACACGTTTGTTTTATTATTTGATTTTATTATATTATTCTTGGTAATTTTAATTTCTATTATCTATTTTCTTAATTTAACTAATTGTAACTTTTACTTTTAGTATTAAATTCAATCTAGTTTTGGGAAGTACTACTTGATCTTTTCTTTCGTTTTACACTTACATGAGTTATACTATGCTTGAATCGAGTCCACCACGTGCGACTTTGAAATATTGAAAGCTACTGAAGATAACATAATCGAAATTCAGTAAAACCTGAAAATTACTATTAATCAGAAAAATCTAGACTTAGAAACCGTTTCAATTGCGATTTTCCGCGAAGCTAATAAATATTAAATTTATAATGCTTTCTCAATTGGTCAATGCATTAGAAAATATTTTGTCATCTAACATTAAAGATGATTATGGCGAGTATTCCTACAAGGATGACAAGCCTATTTATGAACTCAGACCCAGGAGTAACACTAACAAGAAGTGTTCAAAATCTACTAAACAAATGACCAGAGAAAAACCTAAATTTACTCGACAAAGAAGACAACTCGAAAGGTTAGATAATTATGACGAGCACTCAAAAAATGTTAGCCAGCCTTACAATGACCACAGTCCAAAGAGAAATGCTAACAGAAGATCACAACCCCCTAGCTTCGAAGCTGAACGAAATAGTACGCTGAATGGGCGCAAACAAATAAATCAGTTGGCCATAGTTTTGGAGAAATTCTTAGCGAATTACCTGATTGAAAATACGGATTGAAAATACCACTTCAATACAAGACCATCTTATTCAAATGTTGTAAAATATGTGAACTGGAAGGATGGTTATAGTAAAAAAATTTCGAGCATACGGAAATCAAGTGATAACATCTAGAACATGAATTCAAACAAGAACCCTACAAGAAAAATGAAAGAAAAAAATGAAATTCATTCCAAGGAAAACGGAGACTCCTTATTTCTGCTTCTTTTAACTCCGACAAGTCATGGTCTCTTAACATTGACATAGGATCTCTAAAAGATGAACCGCATCTCAAAACAACTTTAGATAAATTCAGAAAAATCTTTGGAGAAAGGGAAAAAGACAGCAGAGTGAAGCTAACGAACATGAAAACAAATACTAAGGGTCCCATCTGTAACCATAATAATATCCCAGCATTAAAGAATAACGATGGACTATTGCAATTCAAAAATAATCTTCGTAATTATGGAGTAGAAGATAATGTTACTGATAAAATCATGGAAACTCTAAAAGATATATTTCGGCCAACTAATACATTGAATGATGATAAATGAAGTAACCTGGACTATCAAAACTCATACAATATAATTGATCTTGGCAATGGCACGGAAAACATTGCTAATCCTATAGCCAAGCAATTGAACGAAGTTGATCTCGATATAGCAACCACAAATCACGTGAACTTGGACATCCTCAACACAAATGTAAGCAACTAGAATACAAGCTAAAGAGACGAACTTCGAAATGATTAGCTCAGCTGCCCAAACAGAGGTGCTTACCATAGACCTGGAGAGTGAATCGAACTCACATTCCACTGAAACTTACCTTAAAATCAATACGGCAGCATCTCCTCTATCATCATTGAGAATTGATAATGCGATAGTATTGAATAAGTTCTACGTTCCTTTCACAGAAAAATAGGTCTGATGTTCTCCAACTCATCAGAAGATTTGAATTAGAAAAAGATAAAATGAAGGACAAGCTCATGGCAGAATACAGAAAACGCTGCATTCTAGTGATAATATTTATAGCAGAAAAATCAATTAAATTGTTGGACCCTAGAGGTGATGATACAGATGATGAAAAAAAAATTACTCGGTAATATAAATAGAAATATTCTCATAATGATGTGGAACAAAGAAGGTATGAAAGAAATTGAGCCTACAAAACTCAGACTGATATAGTGCAATTTTGGAGAAATCGGGCCTCTGGTATTAGGGTTTGTGTTGAACATCAGCCATAATTTCCAAATGATGAGAATAAATATAAAGACAATAAAAAAAAAGTAAAGAAGGCCATCCTCGAGCATGAATGGAAGGTCAAGAGAGGGGAACAACTAATCTGCATTCCTGACAATTGCACAAAAGATCCATTTGAAATCAGGAAATCATTAGCAGAAGGAGTGGCCAACAACTTTACAAATGAAACAATAGATAAAATGTTTAGCAAATTCGGTGAATTTATTCGCTGTTTCTGCACAATTAATTCACCAAGTAACACATACTTGGGTAGAACTAATGATGAAAAAATAGGTGAAACTGACCTAAAATAAAGGAGACTGTTTAACCACGCCCCATCTGTTGACTTTGAATTAGTCACACAATACACAAAAGTTGACTGTCGACCTATTCAAGAAGACTTCGAAAAACATTTCAAAGAAAAGCAGAAGCAAAAAGCAGATCTTCCTGATTGTGAAGGATCGCGTACGTAAGCATGTAAAAAAAATTATTTACTAAAGAAAGTTACTAAAGGGGGCTAACATTTTGACTTCAGCATAATTGAACCAGAAACAATTTATACAATCCTTTGCAAAAAGGACCCAAGTGCTCAGGGAAAAAACAAGATCAATTATAAAGATATTCTATATGCAGACCCAGAGACAAAAATCATACACAAGATTTTCAAAAAATGCCTAGATAACCAAGAAATACCAAAGGAATGGAAAACATATACAACATTGATGATACCAAAACCCATGAAAGAAGGTCAGTACCATCAAGTCAACTCTTGGCCCCCTATTGCTTTGCTCGACTGTAGCTATAAAACCTTCACAATTATTATATACAAACAACTGAAAAATTGGATTGATGAAAACAACTTAATACATCCACTCCAGAAGAGCCTAGGCCCTAATGACGGATGTGCCAAACACAACTTTTTACTTCGAGCCATTATAGAAGAACACAGCATGAAAAATATCGATAATCTTCATATCGGATTCTTAGACATCGAAGAAGCCTTTTCTTCATTAGATCTTGAAGCGATGTTCACAATCCTTGAACATATGCGATTGACTGAAACTGCCATGAGAATCATAAGAAGTCTCTACAGAGACTGCTAAACTTCTCTTAAATGTGGAAAGATTATGAAAGGAAACCAATTAAAATTGATAGAGGGCTCCGACGGGGCTACCCAATCTCCAATCTTTTATTCAACTGTTACAGAGTGCACAACGAGGAATCAATAACCAAAAAGGAATCAACAACTGGATCAACAATAACCAAAAAGGAATCAACAACTGGATCAACTGGATCATCTTCCCTATATCAGAAGATCAAGTCGCCCCAATCAACTTCCTCCTATCGGAGTTTGCAGTGGAAAGTGGATATCGATGAGTGAAACTGTAAATAGAAATGACTATTCTGATGTATTTTATGAAGTTTTTGACTTTATTCTGATCTTTGCATGAATTTTATCACTTTATGAATATATTGTATTTTTGTGTATAAAAGAATAAAAAATTGTGAAATTCAATTGTAAAATTCAATTTATATGATATATCAACAATAAATATTATTATAATAATATTAAAAGATTATTTTATGGGATAATAATAATAATAAATATGGATAAAAAATAAATTAATTAAAATGTGGGCGTTGTGGGCAAAAATTGTAATTTTAAATGTAGGAGAAAAAGGAAAATAATTATGAATAATACGAGTGAATAATAAAATTAAAATTATTAATCTAGGCGGATTTGAAAAATAATTCCAATATCCAATAGGGAAATAGAAAATAATAATTTAAAACGATTATTCAGAATCCGTCCTAGA
>JBBMOY011555855.1:5616-20513 GCA_037951405.1 Platydemus manokwari | reverse complement strand
ATTCTTAACAAAAACAGATTTTCACAATCATTTGTAGTTATGATTCTTTTTCATTTCAAAATTGCCTAACAAATAATTGCATTTCTCTTTTCAATTCGATAGCTTTATGTGGGTTTAATTTTATGAATAAAACTTGTTATCATCGAATGATTCTATAAACCAAATTCCTAATTAATATATTAGTGCATCGCTATAGTGATGAGAATTACGGATTGTTAATTGGATAAATGTTTTTGATATGATTTCAGATTTGAGTTATGGTGAACCATCTACGCCTTAGTTTATTTCTAGAATTTCATTAGAAAAATAGTAAGAAAAATTAATTATTAATAACTTTTCGGTTGTAATCAAATAATGTTATTTATTATTTAATGAATTACAGTGTTCACCCAGACTAGCTCCATCTGAACAATTCATAATTCATTTATTAGCTTTTATCTATGAAAATATAAATAACAATATTTCTCTCTCTTTATATATACGATGGGAATGGATTAGAATTTATTCTTCAATATGGATTCTCAACTAAATCAAGAACAAAGTCAAATATTTTTCCGATATACAGCTAGTCGTGATTCCTAATCTCGACTTAAGCTCAATACAATAATAATAGCGATATTCTGTAGTATTGTATGCCACATGAGCTGTACCGAATTGACGTGATTATTTTCTTGAAATCGATAGTGTTTCTAAAAATGTTAGTTCTGCTTTCATTTTGTTTTAAAATAATGGTTCGATTTAAATATTATAAAATGACTACACTTATTGTTTGAGATCAAATCAAAATAATTTAACACTCAATAATTCATTGGCTATAATTATTAGACATATTTTTAAATTTGTATAGATCAGATGGTAATATTTAATAACAATACTAATCTAATTTCGTTTAGAATTTTATTTTAAAAATGTGATTAGTATAATGATTTTAAAAATTTCTAACAAAAAATAAACGAAGAAAATAAAATGTAAAAATTAACTCTGTCAACTACGACAGACTTGTTATTAATAAACATAAACAATTTCGATGAATTTAAACTTTAAATGAACTATTTGGGTGAACTTGAATGTAACTAAGTAGTATTTATCACGCTGCAAATATATTATAGATTACTTGATATTGCTTATCTTAGAATTTATCATTTTACAAAGATTGGTTTTTATTTGTCGACTTCTTATAAATTTTGCTCGACTTAATTTTGAGGTTTTCATATTATAATTCATTTATATTGATAAAATCTGTTTCCTGATAGTTTAAGTCAAATGTAATGAAAATTGAATGCTTCTATTTAAATTATTTATTAATCTTATGAATGGTCTTAAATTTCGATGAGATAATTCAATTTAAGTTGTCGGAAACTTTTGTGTACTTAATAAAATATTTTAAAACTAGGTATGACTAATAATTTAATGGATTAAATTATAAATATGAATGGCAAAATTTATATATAATTAGAAATTCCAATGACTACCAAGGGAAAAAATTTTATTTAGTTACCGTAATAAAAAAAATTTACCAATTAATTTACAACATTAAATAATGAAAAACAAACTGGCAGACAATTTAGTTGATGATTTTGGAAAATCTCTTTGAGATAAACCAATCAATTAGAATTGTGTTCAATTCAAAAGAAATGCAAAAAATCTTCAGAAATCTTTCGCCAATTTCATCAATTGAAACGTGCGATGCGAAAAACATTGGGAAATAATTGATGATTTATATCGTGTGTTTGGTTGATTTAATTTTAATTGTTAAAGAATTAAATCACCTATTTTATGACACGCACCAGTATGCTCATAATTAATGGGGTATTTCCTTGGAAATTCCAACATTTAGATACCTTTTTTCAGCAAGGTGACCATCTTGTATGTTTGTGTTTCTAACAAAAACTTCGCAGTTTGAGAAGGGAGTGAATGAGTACTTTTAGAATTTGTTTTATAAATAGCTAATGCTACCAGACATTTTTATACATTATCGATTGTGAAATCTGTACGAGGATTAAAAGCCAAGACTATTGAACCAGTGTAAATATATAGAGAAAAAAATGTCATTTCTAGATCATAACCTAATGTGGATTCATAAACTGTCTCATAAAACCTCGTAAAGAAAAGAATTACATATATTACAATAATTCCCGACATCTGGCACAACAAACGTATTGATATTCGACCACTTTTAATAATAGCCGAATTAAAAAAACTCAAATTAGTACTAAATGGACACTTTTAAATGGTGCTTTAACTAATAATGATTCTTTGTCATCTTTATGATTAGTTAAACTATATATGTCAATTTAATTTACTTTGAAAATGATTTAACTTTTCAAATCAATTAAATCTAAAATATTGGCTAAATCAAAGTAAAGGGGGTCATAAAATAAATTTTCTTATTTATTGAGTGTATTGCAAAAATCTATATAGTTTATTTAATTGTATTCTTTAAAAACATTTTGAATTTCTTATTTTAGTAATTTTAGAAGAATTTCAGTTTTTTGAAAAGAAAGATTAAATAGATTAAAGGTTCAAAATCTCCTAAGACATGATTTTTTGAAAAAGAGTCAAAGTAAGTCGAATTGCTATTTGTTGGAGATTATGGAGGACCTCTTTTTTTAACATTAAAAACAATTTGAAAAATGCTCTCAATTTTTACAGTTATTTTATAAAAATAAGCAATGATATTATTAAGCATATCTGTAATTAATTAACTCGATTTATAATTTAATGAATCTCAATTTAAAAACTCAAATAATCATATAGAAGTGTTGTGATTAAAATAGGAGCTTGGTTTTAAAACTATGTTTTGTCCCTATTAGACATCCTAAAAAATGAAATATTTACTGAATTATAAGATTATATCAAACATCGCAATTACATATAAAATTAAGTTGTAAAATTATTTCGTGCGCGAAAATAAATTATTACGAAAGTAGGTCAAAGAATCCCTTTTCTTAACTTAAGCCAAAATATTTGTTGGAAAAACAAAATGAAAAATATCTTAGTTACAAAATGTAATTACACGAGATGAGTTCAATTCATTTCGATGATTATATTACGTCATATGTTCCAGGTAAAAAAAATATTGACAATTTTAAACTAAAATTTCATTAAATTAAATTTCTGATTTTAAAAATCCGAACCCATTAAACTTGTTATCATTCGATTGAAAATGTCGCGATTTGTTAATTGATACTTTTATAAACGTGTAATCCTATCAATTTTGTAACTTAACAGAAATAAATTGATAAAATAAATTGCTATAAAGGAATTTTACTTTTGATTCATTCTAAATATTTAATTAACAAGCCACACAATTAACTAGAATTTTCGAATTTATTTTTAATTTACTTTTTTAATTCACTTAAACAAAACCTTTAAATCATATTACTGTGTCGATAAACTGTTTCAATGTATTTCAAATCACTAGGAAATTAGTAACAAACATTATTTTGACGAAAATGTTTTTCTAAAAGCTCTTTTTGAAGCTAAATATTTTGTATTTTATTATATAATCCAGGGGTGGCCAACCGGTCGATCTTGAAGCCAATTTTAGTCTATCACGAGATATGTTATTCAAATGAAAAGTCGATCTTACGTACACAAAAGTTGGCCACCTCTGATATAATCGAAACGATAATCAAATTTTTATATATATTAAATTTGATAATGATAAAATAATATTTAATCGTAATAGCTGCAATGACATTGTTTTGAACTTGGATAAATTGAAATACTTTCATACAAATATTTGAATTGTTTCCATTGAGCCTTATTAAGACACTTTATTTTCATTAGTACTAAAAATGTATTATCCGAGTAGGTCATTAAGAAAAAAATCTTTGAATAATTGATACGTTATAAGATATCAACAGTGTCTCAATAATTATGAATAAAAACAACCACTTCTACAGTAGAAAAAAATATTAAAACACCAAAGTTAATGACCTCAATATTTTTCATAAAAACGACAGTTTTCTTTCCTTAAATCAAACAAGTATATACATAATTGATTTTTAAATAATATATTATGTAAGTGATCTGAAATAATTATCTAAGAACGTTTTTTCATTCATGTATCTTTAGTTTGGGCTTGGAAAAAATGTAAAATTGTTTTAATTATCTAATATTATAAAAAATTCTGGCTTAAGTTAAGAAGAAGGGTCCTTTGACCTACTTTCGTTATAATTAATTTTTCGCGTATGAGATAATTTTATAACTTAATTTTATATGTAAATGCTGCATTTAATTTATTCGTATAATTATGTTAATATCTCATTTCTTAGGATGTCTGATAGGGACAAAACATAGTTTTAAAACCAAGCTCCTATTTTAATCACAACACTTCTAAATTATTATTTGAGATTTTAAATTTAAATTTTTATAATTATAAATCGAGTTAGTTAATTACAGACATGTTTAATAATATCACCACTTATTTTTATAAAATAATTGTAAAAATTGAGAATATCTCTCAATTTGCTTCTAATATTAAAAAAGAGGTCCTCGCTAATTTTCAATAAATTGCTATTCGACCCTTTTTATTAACTTTAGCAAAAATTGCCTCTATTTAAAAATTATAATATAAGTTGAAATAAAATAATAACAATAATTGGTGTTGTATAAAAAGATAATGAAACAATAATATAGCAACTATCGAAAAAACAAATTATCACAATGCTGGAAGTTATAAATCCAATTAAGTGGATACATAAATTTCATACATAAATTATAATTTAAGAAATTATCTCAATGTCGGAAAATTGTGGATTAAAATTATCAGCTCTTACCGTTAAATAATTTATGATGGATTATGAAAATTTTAGATAAATGGCAACACATTTAAGCTAAAATAATATCAATGACAGACTAATATTAAGTGAGGAACCATAATATTACCCAATTATAAATTTTTAACAATCAATATTCAATACTTATGGTTATTCGAGATAACTTCTTGAATTTTGATAAATTATCAATTTCTTACAAACCAAACATCACATAATTTACTTTGATTTTTTTGAATTTCTTCTTTATATAAAAACCGAATTACCCTACAGTTTAATTAGCTTAACAATTGAATGGTGAAAATTAGAATCATACAAACTCCAACCCACAGTATACACACGCAATTGTGTTCAATGATCATTCAACGTCAACTCGGATTTTAGAAATAAAATATTAAATCAAACATGGGCTGTCAGTATATTCAATGATATGATAATAGTTAGAATGAACTATTTTGGTTTCAGTGAAAAGAAATTCTTTAAAATTAAAGTTGCTTTCGTAAGTTTGCGAGAATCCTATTTGAATTTCCAAGATTTTTCCATGACTTTTCAGTTAGTTTTTAGTATATGGTTTTTAAAATGGTAGAAGCTTACAGTCATCATAAAATAATTCTTCAAATCTTACATCTGTCTTCACATGCCACCATCGTTTCTTGAAAATAATCGTTTTAAATTACAAATATAGATTAAATACAACAATTCTCTTCAGTTTCATAAACGAATTATTGCATTTTTCTAATTTTCTTTATTCCGGGATCCTCACTGTAGATGGCCGATTTAGGATCGTTAAAGATACTTTTGTTATGACATCTGTTTTCATATTCGATATATTTACCATTTTATGAAATAATCTCTCATTTTGTTTTACTAATATTCTTTCATTACCAAAAGATTTTTTCTGAAAGCTAATTTTACCAAATCTTAAATACTTTCTCCCTAAAAATTCTAAGAATAACTTTCCCCTAATTCTCAAAAATCATAAAAATAGTTCGTTTAATGAATAATTATAAGTTCCAAATACGTTTCGTGTTCCAAATTAGTTCATCTCAAAACCAGAAAAGATTTTATGCAGTAATGAATTGATAAAAAATAAAATAAAATTTGATACTTGTAAATTCCCCTACTAATTTGTAACTTGATGTCGACAATAAGTTGAAATCTCAAAATGAATTTTATTTCGCTCGACAATGCCTTGTATTGCATTAGTGTTTCCTGTTTATTGTAATGAATTGTCAAATAACAAAAACCCTTATTTGGGGAAAAGATGTTTCCTCAGTATTCTTATTTGAAAATAAATCCTTGAACAAGTTTGAAAGCCAATTATATAAATAATATTTAATTCACCAATATCGTCAAATATTATTGGAAAATTTTATTGTAAAATGTCTGATTGATAAGCGAGATTTTAAGTGATATTTATTTATATCTGATATCAGGAATAAAAGTGAAATTTTTATTAATATGGCCAATGAATTCGACGATTATTTTAGAATTAAAAGTAAAATCACATTTATTAATCCAAATCAGATTGTTCAAACCATCTCTGGTGCGAAAATTATATTTAATTATATATAATTTTATAAATAGTTTATTTACATATGGGTGTGAATTTATAGTTTTGATTTTATCATCAAGATCAGATGAAAAATTACTTTATCGATTTATGAACAAGTTGTGGTGTTGACGATTTTATTTCAAAACATTTATTCATAAAATTGACTCCGCATAATATTATCTATTTGTTTA
The DNA here is from genome assembly GCA_037951405.1 of Platydemus manokwari. Taxonomy (NCBI): domain Eukaryota; kingdom Metazoa; phylum Platyhelminthes; order Tricladida; family Geoplanidae; genus Platydemus; species Platydemus manokwari. The sequence goes on along the minus strand of JBBMOY011555855.1, from coordinate 13,986 downwards.
AAATTTTAAAATATCATTTATAAAACGTTCGAAAAAACATTTTAATGTTTGCATTTCTTTTATCAACGATGACTACTTTAAAATGGATTTATAATAATTCGATAATTCGAGACCGGTGGCATTTTCTCTTCCTAGTTATTATAATATTGAATTGACGTTTGTAAAAGTTAATTAATCATTAATTAAATAATTAATATATCGATTATTTTAACTTTTAAATTACAAATCGATTATTATATCGAAATAATTCAATATTAATGATAATTTATAAAATCAATAAAAAATATTATTTTTTATTTTAAAATCATTTGTAAGCCTATTAAAATATAATAAATTAAATTAAAATATTTATTTATTTATTTATTTTAAAATAATTATTAAAAATAATAAGAAAAATAATCAAATCAATAAAATCTGCATTGTCGTTACTACTCCAATAATGCTCGAAAAAGTGCAAGCATCTTCCCATTTCGAATCGTTTTGCATCTTGTATGAGATTACGTTTAACGTGAAAATACTGTTCTAAATAAATCAATTCTATTCTAACAGTTAATCATAAAATAAAATCTAAAGTTTTGGTTTTGTTAAATGAAAGACATTCTTTGAATTTCTGTTTATATATTTACGAGGCTTTGCACATTTTAATAATTGATGTTTGCTGTGCACTGTAAATTGGAAATGATTCACTTTAATCAATATTCTGTTCGATAATTGTTCTAATCACATCAATAAATTTAAAAATCAAAATAAATATCTTTAATTAAATCTTGAAAAATTCCAATAAATCATAATGATGGGTTTATTTGGTGGAATCATATTATATGAATTCAAATTGTGCGATGTCTTATATTGTTCACAAGACAACCAGGAATGAACTTATCGACATTTGTTATAAATATTTCACAACATTGTTTTCTTTTATTACTTTATAAATTCATATTCAATCAATATCGTAAAGAATCGATATCAACAGACTTGAATGGGTTTTGATTTATATAACCTCTGGAAATGTTAAAATTTCTCAAGAGCCTTTCTGTAAAAATAGGGATTGAAAAGGTACCAAACAAACAACCCTGACAGCCAAACATAAAAAATCAAGAAACAATCTTCACGAGTTTGACAAACAGAAAGAAATAGATTCATGTCAAACCGAAAAATCCCCTTGTCTAGCAGAATCAAATCGCCTAATTTCAAAAACAAATCTTTCAGGCAATATTAAAAATAAAATAATTTCAAGTTCGAACTAAAGAGTTTTTACAGCGGATATAATAAATAATAAGTTTTATATTCAATTTTAATATTATCTACTTTTAGAACTTACTTTAGAACCAGAAATCAAACGTGATAATCGCATTGGAAATTTATATATTCACTTTACTTAAATTCTATTGGCTGTTGAGGTTATTGTAAATATGTTCACGAATAAGATGAATAACAAATCATCGGTTTGTGATTAAAGCTATGGGACCGAATTTTTTAAATTTGGAATTGATTTATTATGAAGTTGATACGCATCACAAGATCTAAACTCAAAAACCGGTAACACAAACAACGGATGAAAATAATAAAAAAAGAGAAAAATTTATCGAGATTTCTTGTGAAAATAAATTCAAGAAATTTTATTAATCGCGAAAAATTATTTACAGAAAATTTTGAAAATCAAAGTCGGCACACGATAGACCTTCAAAATTTTACTCAACTTCATTTTAATTAGCTTTATGGCATTTTTGTTTTCGTTAAAACCACTTTTTCTAAATGGGACTTCTATGAATCGTATGAAGACAGTCACATTAACAAGTATAACTCATCATTTGATTAAGTGATGGTTTTGGGTGAAACGTCTTATTATCACAGTTGTTACTCGATTTTTGTTTCTGTATTGAGATGGTTTTTGCATGAGTAGCAATGCAGTGCATGAGACAATTACAAATTGTATTATAATCTATGCTTATCTCATCATGAACCTCCAATCACAGAGATACATGTGACAAATGAGATTTGCTTGAAAAAGGTATGGCAATGTTTAAAACTTTTATTTCGTTTTATAATCGAAAATCTATGAAAAAGCAAATTGTCCTCTTTGCAGCATGCTCCTGGAATATGAGCACTCAACTGAATTTATTAGATAAGGAGAGTGAGTTTTTTTTAATTTATAATCCAGGTCCTTACGTTTGGACTCATCTACTTGATTGTACACAATGACGAATTAAAATGTAATTTCACTTCTAAAATTTCTCACTACGAAATCTAACTTTCAGAATGTAAGGAATTTTTACTCGAAAGTAATGCATATTTATAATCCATTGACAGGGCGGTGTTATCTATCACCCATTTTATTTATTCCATAATCTTTTCGTTAATTGCGTTTATATCTGTTCTGTCTGTATCATTCTATTAAAAATAGTCGCCATTGTTTGCCTGCATGTAATGGTTATCCATTGAATCAATTGACATGCTTAATTATAAACTACTATTCCGCTTAAAATGCACCCGAATATCCATTGAATCAATAATAATGTAACGAGTGAGGAAAATAATAAAACACTGAATAAGTCTCAATAACTGTTATTTAAGATTATTTAATTAACTGTTCGGTACAACCCCTATAATAAATAAACAATGAATTACACGCAAGATTTTACAAAATGTTCCTGTGAGTCAACTCCAAGTGAAGAATATCATTTTATCTAAAAATACAAATAAAACTACACGAATATAGAATTAAAACCATTAAGTTGCCAGATAATAGTAATCATATAAGTAATTTAAAAAAATATGAGCAATAAATACTAATAAAGGATAAAATTAAAATAAAGAAAAAATTTAATTAAGAAAATCAATATAATTAAGGCACTATCAAACTGAAGGGCACACTTAAAAAGAATCAACATAATCGTATAGCTGGAAAAAGATTAAATTAGACTTGACCGACGAGGTGATTAATAAAGATCAGAAGGTTAGCTTAAAACTGAATACTAATAGGTCAATACAGAAGAAACAGTAGACGACGAAAATTTGAAATTTTCAATTCAATCAATACTAACTTTAATTGAATCCAGTTCAACTAGAGCAGCGGCTCTCAATCTTTTCCTATGGCTACCCATTTTTCCATTTTTAAGATCTTGGTGACACCAAAGAACATTTATATTACTAAAAATAAGTCATAGCTCACCATATTTAATAAAACCAATTTGCAACATTTCATTGATTTACAACAAGTATGAATTACCTATAATAATAAGATTATCAGATAATAACATTACCTGTAAAATAGGTAATTGTGAACAGAAGTAGTTTAATCAGCATCACAAACTACTTATTTAACGGCATCATAAAACACGATTTTGATTTTATATTTTAATCGTAGTACTTTATTGAAAATGTTGTATTATCAGCCATTTTAGAACTTGTAATAGCAACTATATTTTATTGATTGAATTATTTATTCCATTATTGATGTACATTTTAAATATTTTTATTTTGGCTCATAATTATACATACATCTATTAGAATCAGGTGTATCAATCAATTAAATTATAAATCAATCATCTCGATTTAATCAGCTGATAAGCCAATAAAAACAAGAGCTCCTTTAGATTCATAAATCCATCGTACAAAACCATCATCATAAACCTAACATAACGATTGTTTTGAATAATGTGTTTAACTTTTCTGAATTATTTTCGAAGATTAATCTTTTTAATACAAATTGTTTGAATCGGTTTGAATGTGCGCAGATTTTGATTTATTTTTAAACTTGTTAATAAGATTTCAATAAATAATTTGAATCAACAGAGATTCTTTGTGAAACATTTCTATATGAGTTATATTGATTCTTTGGAATCGTGCTGCTTGCCAAATTCAAATGAAAAATGCAGAGCATTTTAAACAAAATTACATCGTCTCTTCCAATAATAATAAAAATATCAAAAAAATAAAATTAAGAAAAAATTATGAGAAAAAAGAAAATAATTACGATATATGTTGTAATAATAATGATAATCATATTATTTTTTTATAACAATATATTGAAACCAGTGCATTTAAAGAACAACATCGCAAAATTACAGTTATATAAGAAATAATATATTTGTTAAAGCAATCCACGTCAGTTGAAGGTCTAATATCTGCCTTAATCTTCAGGCTTTTAGAATTCAAATACAGTTTTTCACAAATATCATAAATTTAGCGAATCTCTTCACTGAAAATTATCACCACCAAAGCAAAAACTTCCCAACTCATTTCTTTACTTTGTCCTGAACAGCTTGATAACTTTTTATTGTCTTAGTGAATCAATATTTCTGGTTTCTGGACCTGTTGCTATCATTCTTCACAAATTCTTATTTCTCTAGTATGAAATAGCTTGGAATATTGATTCATTATTTGGTCGACAATCCACTGTACGGCCTTACTGTGGCCTTAAATAATTCAAAAAATTATTTTGATCGTATTTTTTGAATGCGCGCATAAATTTCCGAACTGATATTTTAAAATACTTCGGGATTTTTATAAATTTTTTATTTAGAATGATTTTTTGTGATTTTTGAAGATATTATATTGGAAAATATTACACAAATATCTGTGGCTTGACAAACGCCTAGTTCTTCGAATAAAATCAACCATTTATTGAATCTCCTGGTGATATAGTTTTGCAGGGTACTCGAAATGGTAGACTCAGTATTTATTAATTATAGATTTTTTGAGTATCTGTGGCCTATCTTGTAGAGGAACAATGTACTATTGAAGTTTCCGATAACATTTAGAATTTTATAAATAAATTTGAGGAATTCCATGGATAGCCATTTCATTTTCTAGTCAAAGACCTGTCAATGATGTTGATACAATAATTTAGAGTTCTCATTTGTTAGTATATTCTGGTCTTAAATTTCATGACTTCTTTGTTTCGCTTTTGGGATATTTGTATTTTTTTGTATTTATTCGGATCAATGATGAAGAACCAATCCGAAATGGAGATTTCTAAGCTGATTTGAAAACTTATGCTTTGCAATATCTTGGTTCAGCACTAAACATACTAATGTGAACAGGTTTTCGTTTTAAAGTCCAATGATCCAAATAACAAAGATTCCTTCCTTTCAACATAAAATCTTGCGCCTATTCATTAAAAGTTGGTATAGATCGTGGGTTCCAACAGACAATTTGGAACTAAAATAAAGAACAATCTGTGATTATCTTATTTTGTTATTATTTGAGTTGCTATTTATTGATCGGCTATTTTTTGTTTGAATGATTTGCATTCGAAACCTCTTCAAATCCTGATGAATCACTTTATCAAATTCTGGAAAAGATTCTACTTACAATATAATCGTAAATTAACTAAAAACCCTGTACAGTGCTAATTATATGATTTCCTTGCTGAATCTTTGGACCAATTAATTTTGTTATTTTCTCTAGTTTTTGAAATGTTGAATCAAAATGTAGGAATCTCTAAACATCTTGGATGAAGAGAGAAAATTAAAATTAGATAGACAAATACAGACTTATTTGAAAGCAGTTAACAGATAGGAATGCTATGTTGAAAAAAGAAAAAAACCCATAATCATTAACTCAGTACCTCTTACTTCTTATTATTTATTGGGATGTCAACTTGGTATTTCAAATGAATTTATAGCCTCTGGAAAGAATGTCACAAAACGGCTTAAAATTGAAAGATAATGGAGCTCATTTTCATTGACAAATCATCTTTTACACATGGTATATCATGTGATCAGAAGGACCAGCATGACCCTAATTTTATGAAAAATATCCAATAACCACGATTATTCGACAAGAAACATTCGACTTCGAAAGAGAATTTTCTAATTTCGATAAATTGGGATTGAAAATTTGGCCATTTCTTATTTGGTATGAAGAAAGATTTCTGTAAATTTGAATAATTATCTGATTCATTGTCACGTCTCCACATGTAGAGGAATTTGGGCAGAAATTTCCAACAAAATACGTGAATTCATTATTTTTTTTTTATTTTTTGACATTTTCTGGTGAAGGATTAAAATTTTACTTTATAACTTGGCAGTAACTCTTAAAATACTGTGACCGAAAATAGAAGCCACCTCAATTCATGTCTAAAAATAAAATAAAAATAACGTTTCCAATGCAGATCTGACTAAAGTCTGATCTTAATAAAAATGTGTGTGTATCATGCTGACACATAAAGAAATGGAAACAAAACCAAGTACGTACCAGACTAAGAACGTAAACCAGATGTATTCAAATGAAATTAAAGCTGTCCAGCTGTTATTGCGAGAAAAAACGGTTACTTTGTCTCGTAATATTTTGATCTAAGTTCGGTGTTTCGAAAATACAAATAAAAAAAGGAAAATTTTCATACTATTAATCTACCAATGTACTCTTTGAATAATTATCAAGTTTTATTAAATGGTAACCATCATGTTAGAGATTATCGATTAATCCGAATTTTTCAAGGACACTCATTTTACGAGTGACGAAATCAGGTAAATTTATTGTTGATTGAAACAATTTAAACAAACTGTGGAAATTTAAAATAAAATTCCTTCAAATTGGAATGTTTTATGTCAGCTATTTCGTCAGATAATTCCAGATCACAGATGATCTAAACTCAAATATAACAATATGCATTAAATTTAGAAGTACACCAACTCAATGGTGTTAAGTAATTCTTTTGGAGCGAAATGAGAAAACGATAATTTTAATTTATAAAGACAGGTCATAAAAAATAATAAAAACAAAATGAATAACCGAATTGACACTGGCTGCACAAATAACTGCCTTTTTATAATGATTGAGTGTGCATGAAATTGGTGTCATATTTAATACTGATTTTCAAAACTTCCTTTTTAGTTGCTTTCAATGACTCTTCGTGTTTTTATAGCTATCTGATTGGCCTACTTAGTCGAGGATATTTGAAATTAATCTCATTCAAGATTAGTTGATGTCTTGTGTACATATATTGTTGCATTCAACATGAAGTGTTTTCAACCGTTTTAACTTTCTTTCATACTATTTACAACCTACCTATCAACTTTTGAGTTAATCGTTGGTATATTATTAAATGCTTGTACTTGAATAATATCAGTGATCTGATTATCAAACTCGGAAAAATCATATAATTAGATTGAATTTAAAAATTATGAATTATCGATAATCACAATTATAAATATCGATCAAACATTTATTAACTCAATTATCGATTTAAATTCATTTTATTAATACATATTTGCTTTATTTTTATTTCTTTTCTACTTTTAGAAATTATTTTAGTTCCTACTTTTTAAAAGTGACTTTTTGATCAGTTCGAACAGTAATAGACATCATTCTTTTTGTCCGATTTTAATAATTTTTAGAGGATTTCTCAGATTTCTATATTTTACAAGGATTCCTCAAAGCACAAACGATTTATAGTTTAGTAAATAAATGAAAAATAATTTATTTTATTTCGAGACTCATGGATGGGTAAAATTATAAATTATTAATTGATCTTAAATGATTTATTTATTGATAGGGGTGAATTATCGGATTTTAGAATTCTTAAAATTAAGTACAGCTGATAACAAACAACATGTTGGATTTTGTTTAAAAGATTTTCGTGTCAAAAAATTTTAGAAAATTTAATTTTCCCATCGAGAAATTTAATAGTCTGCTCCAACTAAGCCTCAGATGATTGGATAAAAGTACAAAAAGACATTTTCTTATTTATTCATCGGAAAATCGACAATAAAATTTCTAAACAGCTAACAATCCTTGAAATTAATCGAATGAAATGTACAAGTGAAGTACAGACGAGTTGAAAAACAAACTCCATTTAACATCAGCTATCAACCTGATAAACGCTTATTGAGAATATTTTCTTTTATTGACTGGGATTCGATATGTTTGTAATTATTAGAAAGTTTAAAAAAATTTTCTTCATTAATTTTGGAATGTCGAAGGTTTGGTTGTCCTTACATCATTGTTATATCTTTCGTATTACATTTCTGTGAAATATTTTATACTTTTACAAATTTTAAAATACAGGTCAAAATTTAATCAAAAGCGGTTTAAAGGCCGAAATCAATAAGCATTAAATTATCACAATTCTCAATTATAATTGAAGGTCATAGTTATGAGTGTGAAGCGATCACACAAATTTCATCGTCATTAACTGTCAATGCTTTGAAAGCCAATTTCCATGAGTTGATGTTGATTGGATCCCTACTACTACTTCGGAATCTCTGACGACTCTACTCTCAAAAAGGACAAATTGATGGCGGACTACCTGGGGTTCCTTATATGACTATGGACTTCATTTTTGGATTTATTATGCTTATGAGTTACAGAAGTATTTATAACTTATGTTTAAATAAATATCTTTATTTCTACGATAATTTTATA
>JBBMOY011554744.1:0-13999 GCA_037951405.1 Platydemus manokwari | reverse complement strand
CAAATGATCAATGAGCGTAAATCAACAATTATGCTCATTGATATCAAGTGCCCAATGGATGAACCTAAGTTAATCGAAGAAACAGATAAGAAAAATCTATCAAAATATGACCAATTACGTAATTATATAAAATCTAAATTTCCCAAATTCACGGTGGAATTATATACTTTTATAGTTGGAGAATTGGGCACTTGGGTTAAGACCAATGATTAAATATTAAGAAAACTCGGGTTGAGTCAACAACTAATCAACAAACTGGCAATTAAATGTATTAAGTCTAATATTAGCTCATCGTTCCTCCAATGGCAGTTCCACACGGGTAAGAGAAATGCCAATATACCAAGAGCAAGTAAATTCCATCCGGACTTATCTTTTTCGGCAAGTGAGGGGGAGGACGATGATGCTCAATAACTTTTAATCGGACTTTACTTATTTTTTTATCTGACTTTGACTTTTTGGACTTATAAATTTTTAATCTTTGTACATTGTTATTTTTGGAACTTGTATTTTTTGGTCTTTAAAATTTTTATGAACATATAATTTCAGAATTATGATTTCGGACTTGCGGGTTCGGAGCTGTAACCTCAGACTTTTATCTTTTCGGAGTTATGGTTTCGGACTTGTGAGTTCGGACTTGTTCTTTAGGACTTATATTTTTTTGGGTTGAATTTTGTAGAAACGGACTTTATCAAAACATCTAATTTCAGACTTATGAGTTCGGGCTTGCGAGTTCGGAACTGTAACTTCGGACTATTATCTTTTCGGAGTCATAGTTTCGGACTTGTATTTTGTTTTTTGGGTTTAATTTTGTAGAAATGGACTTTGTCAAAACTAAACATGCTCGGAACAACAAGAACACCAAGACATCAAGAAACTTTGCAAATAGCGGACTCTGTGATATTAGGGGCCAATCCTCGAAACGGACTCTAAATTTTAAGTCATTCTTGTATGACTTTTAGGATTTACATTGTTTGTGAATAAATATTGGTTTTTTCCATCAAAAGTACACTAGCACGTACGTCTTTAAACGGAAAGAATTGTTTTCTATAAAAATTATTGGTTTCCTTTGCTTTCATACAAATAGATATGTGCATTTATTGGTGATTTTATTTCACCAAATTTGTCAGGTAGAATGCTTTCCTAATAAATAACTTTTCAATTAAACTTATTCTTCATGCCAATGATTTTAAAAAGGCATATAAATGAAAATATAAAATTCCGGAATTTTAAAAGACCGTACTGTAGCAGAACGTTTCAATTATCTGTAATAAAATTAAATTTACGGTTCCTTTTAAAGCCAAACACTCTAAAATTGAATTTCTTATTTCTTTTTAATAGAGATATAATGTTAGGGATTATATATAATTGGATTGTAAATACAATTATAGTATAAAATATAAAAAAAATTAAATTTCAATTAATAACAAATAAAATTCCTTATAATAAAAAATCTTTCTCTAAATCGATTTATTTGAATTCAGTAAACGCAAACAAAGACAAATAAAGAAATTGTAAGTAAGAATAAACAAGACAACCAATAAAGAAATTTGAGCTATGCAAACACAAAGTCATTCGAATCTAGCTAAGTAAAGACAAACAAAACAAAGAGAAAACAAAGCTCATTTTAGAAAATATAAAGACGTTAAGAGCGAAAATTAAACAAATACGCTTTGTCCAGATAAGTGCTTTGTCTAAAATTAGTATAAATACCGATACCAAAATCAGTAGAATCAGTAGTACAGTTAATCAATCACACGAGTAATCTGAAGCGATTTGGAACGCAAAATTTATCATGAGTAAAATTATGCTTTCATTTAACTATTCCATAGTTATATCTGCAATCCATTCACGTGGTTGTCAGTTACTATAACTCTTCTCTGTCATAACTTTTATCTCGTCTGAGTCTGTGTCCGGGCTATTAGGCGGCAGGACAATACCCATCATCTTTAGGGATAGGTATCGAAACTGCTCTTCTAGAAGCTCTTGTAAATTATTATTTTCAGCTCGTACGCTGATCGTGTATTTTTAACAAGTTATTCATCTTGTATATTTGTTATATAACTCAATAAACATTATTATATACGTTGTGTTTTTGTTTTATTCTTTAATTGTCATAAGTGCTATATAAGTGCTAGTAGAAGTGCTAGTATCCGCAATCCTTTGGAGTCAGGTTGCTTAAAGTCGCTCAATCCTCGAGATACGAAATCTCCACAATAATAATTTAAATCAAAGCGCAGATTCTGATACTGGATAACTTTTACATAAAGGGTTTATGTCATTTTTAATTTGTTTCATTGATCAAATTCAATTGAGACATGTGTACTGTTAATTAGAGAGAGAAATCATTGTGCTCAACATTCGATTATGAAAATAATGCAGTTGTATATAACTCCTTTGCTTTGTCAAATTGAGAAAAGAAATACAGATAGGAAGGAACAAATAAATAACACCTAATTTATTAAACACATGCGATTTCTATAAAAATGCCTATCAAAGCACCCGAGAGCACTTGATCGTGTTGACAACTTAGTTGACCTGACATTATTCAGATCTAAAAGGCGTCAAAAATATTTAAAAGAACACAGTGCAAATAGCAAATTTTAATTTTGGAAAGAGATAAAATTGAAAAAAACAGTTTTCTCTCTACACTTATTAGTCAAAAGTAAATATTATTCTATTATTCCAATTATTTAACCAAACAAAAGGAATCTCTTCAATTCTAATGGTCGCGGCATCATGATAAGCCAACCAAATACTAAAAGAAATTTGTTTACACCTTAATGATTAATTATGACAACAATATCGATCTTAACATTTTAATTTGCGACTTTTTGTTTTGATGCTGATAGAAATTATGTGTATGGTGGAAATAAGTACATAAAGAGCGAGATATTGTCACGGCAACATCAAAGTTGCCATTCAAGATTGTTGTCATTAGGTTAATTGAGAAATATATGGATTCAAGATAATTGATTGTTATTAGGTCTTATTTGGATTCAAGCATATGGTTATTATATCGAATTAAAAAACTTGAAAACATCAATTGAAAAAAGTATGGATTCAAGTCATGTGAAAAAGATATCCAATGGTTATTTAGATTTCAAAATAGAAAGAAACTTCCTGGAGAACATATGGTTGGATTTTCCCACTAATTAATGTTATATAATAAAATGTTAAAAAGATATAACGCATTGGGCAGTGGATACCCTTCATAATTTAAAGGATTTCAAGGAATATAACTTCGAAGAAAGCCAGATTGGTGGAAATTACCAAGGCAATTGCGAATAATAATATCCAAATCATGAGAATAATAGTAAAGATGGGAACCAAAACAATAACGATGACTGAAATCAACAATAAAATTGGAAAAACAGCAAAAACAATGAGATTAATAAAGCAAGCAAAGAGGACAATAGGAAGCATTCAAAAAATCCAAGATCATGCAACTAGAGATTGTCAAGCCTCAATCGACGTTCACGGCAATCGTATTAAGTTTCAAAAATATGGAAGAGATAACTTCAAAACGGCCTATTGCAACACCAAAAACATACAATGTGATCATTGCGGAAAATAAGTCATCTGGCAATCATTTGCCGATTGTCTCAATATCCTACAATAAAACGCGATGAAGTCAACTTAAATGATAAAATAAAGTGCTTCGGATGTGGTCAATCTGGCCATGTAAACCGAGTATGTCCAGTAGTGCAGCAAACCAAATAAATAATGAACAGGCTCAAAAACCCTCCCACCAAGCATTTTAAGCAGACAGACAAGCAGCCTGCAGAGGGTGGCCACATCTACAAAAATTCTAATACGAGTACACAGAAGCGAAAATTCGCGCCTAGTGCCGACGTTAACTCAATTAACGATACATAATGACTATAGGTCTTTCAGCTACCCATTGGGTCAGCGACGACGGAAATAATATGGTCACAGCACAGCCAATTACAAAATGTTTGTATACCGACACACCCATAATGAAACAGGAACCAGAAGCTTTTGTATTGAAGGAACTAGATTTCGCTGGTTTACCTCATCATAGAGAGTCCATTAAGCAGGGAAACACTAAGGTAATAAGCACTGATCTGTTTAGTTAATATTCAAATACCATCCATGAATACTATCCGGCAAGATTAACAAACCTAGCCAGAAGAATAGTCCAGCAAAGAGAGACTTACTCCAGTCGTATTAATGGTTGCGCAGAGATCTGATGGAATTTGATTAATCGGGAGGCATCCAGAGACAAATGCATAGCACTGATGTATGATACGAATTACAAAGGAATTTATTTGAGCCAAAAGGTAGTCAGAGACTCTACCAACATTAATTTAAAAGATATTAAAATTTCGAGTTATCTAAAAAATAAGATGGATTACCTCTATCATAACCATTAGTTTCAAATTTGAACCAAATGTTGCGTTTATGAAACAAACCAGTATGGCACTCAGCTTGTGCATTGCAATGTGTGAAGTTGAAACCTACCAAATGCAATCGAGCGAAAAAGGAAATTAAATACTTAGGACTCATTATATCAAGACAAGGTGTCAAACCGGATCGAACATACTTTGTCAAGGTTCAGTTGAATCCCAGGCCCAAAACAAGCAAAAAAATTTGAGAGTTCCTCGAATTAGCGAACTATTATAAGGGTTTATACGCAATTGTGCAGCTATAGCTATGTCACTAAGTGAATAATTACAGTAAAATAAACCCTTCCTATGGGGATATTCATAGTCTCATCGCAGAACCCATTATCAGATCGCTGGAGTTGAATAAACTCTTCATCGATATGACGGATACAAACAGTAACGCCATTGGGAAAGTTCTGGGCCATGTAGACAATTATGGGAACGAATATGCCATAACATATGTGATTAGATGCCTTTAAAGTTATAAAAAAAATTATTCCGTTATCGAATGGGAAGCGTTGGCAATAGTCCATGCAATAGAGTGGTTTCGATCTTTTATCTTCTGTCCAGAGTTACATGTGCTAACCGATCATAGACCACTTTAGTGGCACCTATAACATCGCGATGCAGCATCTCGATTGATTCGATGGGCGCTCAAGTCCCAACAAAACAATATAAAAATTCGTTGCAGAAGAGCTAAAAGAAATGGAAATGCAGACCCACTATCCCTAGCGAATTCCGCCAAATATGAGGAAGAAAACGATAACGTTTTACTGCCGTCCATTATAAAGGACGGAAAGCGGATATCAACCGATTATTTATATTGACGAATCCGGCAAACCTACTATTAGTAAACATTTATCAAACACCTGAAGTTCACATACAAGAGAACAAACACATCTACACATCACGGATAGGCACGCAAAGGCTTACATTGCAAACGTGCTTGAACCAATGAGATTAGATACAGTCGTAGATATACAACAGTGCGGTACATGTTTATATCATGGGCATATTGAATATCCGCAAGTACCCACAATACTAGTAATGGGTTACGGTGACATTTTAAACATCATCAGTACACATCTCGAGGATTACGACAATCGACCAAACAGTTGACATCAAAAATATCTATCATTTATTTGAGCCGAAATGGGACAAGAAATAAGAAAAAGGACTCCTATTTATAGTAATCAGAACCATAGCGACAGAACCATATAGTATCGAAAAGTACAATCGTCTGTAGTCGCTATGACCATTCAAAATTATCAGGAGAAAGTCATTACAAATTTTGGAGTGAGTCCAAAAAACTATATACGCCATTGGCAAAATGAAGGAAACGATCAGGTTTCAGAAACGGATATTATTAATCAATGGGATGAAATGTTTTGTATAAAACAAGTAAATCAATAAGTATTCAAAAAATATTTTAATTGGATATAATGCTACAGACATTTTAGAAACATTGAAAATCCCGTCACTGCGTCTTCTCGGTATTAGAAACCTTGCAAGAGCTAAGTGTTTGGAAATTTACGGCTTACTACAAGCCATTCAACTGAATTTCTCCAAAATCCTAAGAAAAGTGTTATCAAATTATATAATCGGAAAGTTTCATGAACTAAAATCCACATAGACGGCCGACGAAATTCGAGGCATTTGCCTACAAATTGAAGACCACTTTTCGTCAGGAGAATCTATAACTTGTCAGAATGTAGAAAAATCAATAATAGTAGAAACAGAAATTGTCCCAAAATTAGCAGAACCATTTAAGAAGCCTAGTGAAACCACCAATAGAGGTTGAACATAACCAACCAATTGACACAATCGCAATTCACTAATAGCCAGTGCAATATCTTCAATAAATAAAATAAAATAAATTAATAAAATAAAAAATTAAATTTTATAAATTTTTACATAAAAAATTGTTTTAAAAATAAATAAAACAAATTCGCTTTACCACAACAAATTCTTTTAATTTAAGCGACCCTAAGATCATAAAGGCAATAGACAAGGTCAAATAAAAAATAATTTAAAAACCCTACTTTTAGTAACTACATCATTAATAAAAGTAGTGTAGCTCAATTAAGCAGGATGTTGTGAAATTTAGGTTTGACGTCTTAAGAGTTGCTAAAATTAGCAACAGAAGTGACCTAAAATAATACACACAAATGAGGCAAGCGACCTACAAAATTATTACAAATTCAGTCAGTTAGCACTTTATTTCACGAGCTCAAAATTAATTGAATTGTCGAAGTTCTAAATTACTTTTATTGTAACATTAAGCCTTATTGTCAAATTAGAATTATCAGAAGAATTTATCGATATTTCGATAGCTGTGCAGTTGTTTAAAAATCTCTAAGGTTGCAACTTAATATCTCCTACTTTATTTTTTTTATAACGAGGTGTCTCACCACCTAGTTGGGCACACTTGAATCCTTTTACTGAAGAGCCTAACCGTCAACAATATTTAACTGTACATATGTAGTGTCTATAAATTTATATTAAAAAGTATTTTCATTCAAATTGTTTTATTTAATATTTATTGTTAATAATATTTTTCATGAAATTTTATAGTTTCCTCGACTATTTATATTTTAATTATTATTAAAATAAATTTCGAATACTTCAGAAAGAGGAACAGATTCTGTTTGGAAATAAAATCGCAAGCTTCATCATAAATATTATTATACGTATTCGTATAACACCAAAATTTTAATTCAACTTCATTTATTACAAAAATTCCAACATATATATGATGCTTGGGTTCAATACCATGTATAACACACTAGGACCCTCGATTAGATTCATAAGTTTTCTAAAACAACAAAAATAAATTCTTCGCATTAATTCTAATTTCAATGTTCACTTTAGTAATTCGTGCTGTACATTTAGTCCCTGTCATATTATTCTAACTGATAGCTTAAAATCGTAGTAAGATTTTTATATTATTACAAAAATGGGATTAAAATATAATAACAATAGTGGTACAAAAATAATTTATATATTAATAATAACAATAAAAATAATCATTTTGGTTATAGTTAAAAAGAATTCCTAAAATAAAATTTTTAATTTGCGAAGTGCATTGCAAAAATCTATATATAGTTTATTCAATTACATTCTTTGAAAACATTTTGAAATTTTTATGTAAATACTTAAGAAGGATTTTAGTTGTTTGAAATCAAATATTATGTACACTGTAGCTTTAAAATCTATTGAAAAATGATTATTTTAAATTGGACCAAATTAGGTCAAATTGCATTTATTTAAAATTAAGGAAGACCCCTTTTTAATATTAGATGCAACTGGAACGACATACATAATTTTTTAATTTATTTTATAAAAAAGTGACATGGGATTATTCAAATGTTCTAGGAATTAGGTAATTATATTTTAAATCAAAATAAGTACATAAATGTTTATTTAATAGATTATATACGTAGATACAAGATCTATCGATGCGGCAATGCAATGAAGATTTCATCCAAATAAAGTAAATCATTTAGGTATAGATGCTACAAATGCAAAAGAAGTTTTGGAATTTGAATAGGGACTTGGTTCAATAGTTCTTCCTTGTCTCTTTTCGACATCTTGAATCTAAGTTATTTGTGGTGCACGGGGGTCAAACAAAGAGATTTTTATCAAATGACCTCTGTAAGCAAGCCAATAATCACAAAATGGTAATAATTTTTAATATGTTGGATATAGACAGCTGCCAGTAGTTGATTGACTAAACTGAAAATAATGTCGGCAGCTGATCGCGAGAATAGACTGTAGGCTCAACTGTCATTTATTATTAAATGAATCGTCGGTAGCTTAGCATAAAAAAGCTCAACTGCCATTAATTATTTAGATCAATTAAAATGATCTAAGACATCGGACGAATCAACAGTTTTTCCTGTGATTTTATGCGAATTGGATTTTGCCGAATTATTATCATAGACACAGTAAGAGTTAATTTTCTACTTTAGTACGTTTTCAATCATATTCATTTGCTCTAATAATTTAATTTAAAAGCTGTATTTTGGATATCATAATAATAATTGAATTTATTAACTCTATGCAATATATTAATAATCTCTTCTCTCCGTATCACTAAAATCTCCGTCCTTTCACCGGATTACTCGTTAATAGCTGAGGCGAGGTACGAGATATTTTGCTCAATTTTTGTTTTCGTTTTTTTATACTAATTGTTATTTTCATTTTCCTAAATAAACATTTTGAAAACCCAAGTTGCGTTATCATTACAGCATATTAATAATTATTAACTAATACCAACGATAGCAAGGGTAACCGGTTTATTGTATTATCGTAAACTTCATATATCGAACTAACTACAAATAGATTTTCAATCTCATATTATTTCAGACCCAGAGAGACAACGCATTCTCTGTGCCACAATCTGAAAAATCAATACATTAACTTTATTTTCCAACAGCTTGGTCTTCAATACTAGTTGTTGAAGCCCCTTTAGGACCAGTTAAATTATATTAAAATAGTGCCAATAACGTTTATTACCAACCACTAAACGAAAGCTAGAATATCAAATAACAAAACCACCAACACCAAAAACCAACATTTAATAAATAAATAAAAATAAGTTTTAAATTTGTAGATTCCATCACTTAGAAATACCGAGGCACAGAAAAATAATTGGAAGTAGAAATATTATCGTGGAAATTGATAAGACATATTTTGGTGGGGCCAAATATAATCGCGTACGTTAAAGACCTGGATTTTGGGTTGTTTGAAAGATATAAAAACCAGATAACCAAAACATTTAGACTTAGAACATAGAAGCACGGTACAGGGTGTTGAGGGATGGCTACCACAGAAGTGGATAAAAATGAAATTATTCATTTCATACATCTGCAGAATTATGGAGGCAACAATATGAATGCGGTGTTGCTTTCAATAAGATGACACATTTTTACAAGACTTTGAATTGTACTTGTTTTGATAATATAACTTAAATGTATTTTTACTTTTTATCTAAAATTGAATTTCTAAAATTTCAATAAATTATGATTATAAATAAATTTTAATATTAAATAATCTACGAAAATTCATTACATTAAAATTGGGCCAAAGAACCCTTTGTCTTATCCTAAGACATAATTTTGTTAATTTTCTAATTTCATAGATAATAATTATAATAACAATAGTATGAGCTTAGAGCAATTTCATAGAGTACTAGTAATAGACAATAATTTTGAAAGGGCCCAATAAGTAGCAAAGTATTAAAATATAAAGTAAAAGTTTAATAATAAAAGTTAATGAAAATAGAAAATAACAAGTAAAATTAATAATAAATGTCAAAAATAAAATAAAATCATTATTATTAATAATAAATATTTGGAAAAAATCATATTTATAACAGTTTACACTAACGATAACAACAGGGATCACAAGTCACAAAAAGTTATGTCAATAAATCGAGGACTGGGTCCCGGCACTTCTCTTGAATACTTTAGCTCAGAAACTGCTTCTGGCCAAGAACACACTACACTTTTTTTATTGTTAACCGGTTTAGCTCACTGCTAAAACCAATACAATATACCTCTACTATATGATACACTACTCCCTTGCAACTACACTGGTTACAGGGTTTAATACTGTTAATATATACAAACTTAGCCCGTGGCTACTTAATTTAGACTAAAATTGCCATAATTTTTATAAAAAAAATAATTCCTTTACTATTTCATGTTAATATAAGTTTTTACAATTAAAAATAAATAATTTTGACTTAAAATTATCTACAATAATTTGTTTATTTATCATTTGGTTGATTAAAATGACGGTGGCATTTTAGATAATTGAGTTCCATAATTGAATTCCTTCCCTAGTTGGTTAATTTAAAAAAAGAAATTTTGTTATTATCTTTACTTATCAAATAAATAAATAAAATATTCAAATTAGAAATTATGATTTGTTTTAACGAGTTAAAAAATGAAAATAGGAATAATTCCGTAACGTATACCCTTGTTGATTTAAGTCAGTAATTGGTAGACTCAACATTTTTAATAATTTTCGAAAATTAACTTTAATATTAATATCAACAATCATTTTAATACTTTTCAGAAAAAACTACTTGTTTATTTATTTACGTTTTTTTAATTAGTTTAAATTGACCAGTTTATACTTTGGTCTCTATTGGATTAATTCCAATTTTATGATAATTGTCGGCAGATTTGGAAAAGAAAATCAAATTCAGCCAATAATTTTTGATAAATTTGACTTAAGGAAAAACAGTTTGCTTTGTCTTTAAAAAGCCCATTATAGCAACAATATAGCAAAAGTAAACAATCAGCAAAAGATATTGTTTCAAAATATTTCGACATATTACAGAAAAGAGTACCACAGCAATGACAGCCTTTTATGGTATTAATTTTTGAAAATTTACCACTACCTTCATTATTAACTTAATGAAATATCGTAACTTTTCATTATTTTCTGCGCAATTATTTCAGTGATGTAAATCTGGATTACCTGTTATTACCAAAACTGATACTTCAAAACAGACTTGAAAATCTCTTGCCAAAATTCGTGACAAATAACCTAACCCTAACCGATAACAAGAATACATATTCCGGAATTTGATTAATAACGTTTGATATGATTTATAATAATGTGCTGACTGAAAAATTTAATGTAAGTTTGTTCGTTTTATTTCAGTGATTTTAACGACAAAAATATAAATGATCATGACAAAAAAATCCTAATAATAATATCAGTGGTAATAAAAGTTATATTAATAAGAATAACGATAATAAAAAATAATAATGACATTAATACTCAATTAATCCACGATAATGATGATGACATTACCAACATCAGTAATATTGATACTGGTGATTATGTAAATAAAAACGATACTAATATTAATAAAAGTGATCCTAGTAACGATTATATGCATCTTATATGATGGTATGAACAAAAATACTAATGTTAGTAATAATTATTGATGTGATGCTAGTCGATTATTGAATTCTAAATATGGATTGATTTATTCGAAGAATCTTATTTGCCATTGGCACTTGCGCTTGTTGAATCTGTGTGTATCAATCCTCCTAGGATTGTTTCCATGCTTTTCGTGAATATTTGAATTGTTTATTTTCCTTTAATTAATCTACCCATTCATTTAAAATTCAAAAATGTGCTAATTTCAAGCATAAATCGATATTCAGGAGTATAAATTGGAATTTAACTTTACATAAAAAAGAGAAGAAAAATAAGATATTTGACTAATACGAAATTGAAAATATAGACGAGCATTGCATTAACTACAATCGATTTTTCATGACGAAGCTAATTCGTGTAATTCATCCAGAAAAATTCTAAGTAATTAATCCTTTTTCTAAGTCAACGTTTATAATGAATTCCATATCTTTAATAGTAAAAATATATTTTGTAATTTTTAATTTTAATAAATTCTTGGCGTGGATCCAGTCCAACCAATAAGTAATTCATAAACTCCAGCGCAGATTAAAACTTAAAGTGATTGCTGAAAATTTAGGCTCAACCATCAGTAAGCTTCCAGTGGCACACAGGGCTCTAAAAGTTAAAATCGTAGGAGACAACCTAAAATTTACCTACTAATATTCTTGGGATCTTCCCATCTAACACCTTGTAAATTCTAAATTATCCATACACAAATCATCCACATAACACAGTATAAATAGCTGCGATATCATAATTATTAATATAAATCATATAGATTTCACTAAGCATCAGTCTTCTCATTATTGAGTTTAAATAATTATTATTGAATTCGTAATAGAGAAATTAGCTTTAGGAGCATTTAGATTAACTAAGTCAATAGTAATATTACTGATAACGTAGTCATCAATACCCGCTTTCGAAGCCCCCTAGAACTAGTGTTCAAAGCTAAAACTAATAAAGCAACCTAATAAAACAAATATTCTTATAATAATTATAATATCCATAAAATTTATTTAACAATATCAGCATAATAAGACAACGAAACACCAGGAAGCGACAAACTCATAACATTTATGAACCAAATAAGAAGAGATTTACTCGAATAAAGTATTACGTATACCAAGTATCAATTTTAGATATACTGGACTAAAATAAGATATTTGTAATTGATTAATATTTCAACATTGACTAACCTATCTGAGCACAATTTTGAATTGCAATATTCAACTGTAATATTCAATGTCCATAATATGATACGGATTGGTGAAAAATTCTTTGAAAATTAGTTATATAAAATTTTGGTCGATATGACATAATAAGATTCAATTGAGTGCGAAAGTACTTTGTAGTTATTATTGATAGATGTATTAAACCGATACAATTCACAGCGACCTCTAAACAATGCGAAAACCGCATTTTTATACTTAATTAAGAATTCTTTTATGAGTAATAATGAAACAGAATTGAGAATTACAGAAAACAGCCAAATGGGTAAAGATGATTTTAAAACAAATCAAGGAGATAGGGTGATATGATAATCATCTCTGAAGTTTAGGTAAAAGGATAACTCTGGAAAAAGAATAAGGACTACCCATGAATGGTTTGTTCATTTCAATTTATTCACCATAATTTTATCAACTAAGTGAACTTAAAAAATTCTAAAAGAAACACAAGCAAGCGCGTCGGTCTTGTTTCAAAGATCAATCTCGTGGCGGAGTCAACTACCTTTAAAAAATGTTATATAGGGTATAGATTAAATATGCTTAATTTTTTCTTTCAGATCACAGGAAAATTGCCAACACAGAGAATTTTATTATAGAATTTTATTATTTTATAATTTCATTTTTGTTTTTAACACTTTTGGCAATATCTGAGCCTTATCAGTACTCTGGAGTTCTATTGACCCAATACACCAACACCATGTGAAAAGACGTCGAAGTAAATATTAATCCTATAAAAATGAAAATAACAAGACAAGTTAATCATATAATATCACGTAATAATATTAAAACATAAATTTGATAATGTAGGTAATCCATAATTGATTATGAGATAGCAGGCAAGAAAACATAAAACAGATTAGAATACCTCAATCATATGAATCGGAAAAACATATGAAATCATATAAGAACTCATTTATATTTTGAACAATTTTAACTATAGCAGTCTACATTATAATTCTGACAACACGTAATATTCCAATTCCAATCTCTAACAGTGCAATTCAATCTCAAGTAGCTAAAAAATTAACTTTTATCTCGCTTTTAACTGGAAACAGCTTTGATTTATTAAATTATTTTAGTAATAATATACAAATCTTAATTTTTATTTTATTGTACTTTCCAAAAGTGTGTTCATTTATGGAAAACTAAAAAACGGACAAGAAATTCAAGTAATATAAAATACACACACACACACACCACACATGCATTCACGTGGGTGTTGAACTTATTATAAATAACAAACAAAACTGTCTGATGAAGACAGATTTATAATCCTATTTAAGCAAGTCTAAATGTCTCGCCGATAAGCATTGGCTGTCGCTTCTCTCCTGAGTTGCTGATTTATGGTAGATGCTGATTTTTGATACCTATCACACCACGATACCATATCGGCCACGCAGTTAGAATGCTTGAAAACAGAATACC